>OZ022501.1:25981337-26015064 GCA_963989385.1 Ctena decussata | reverse complement strand
CGCTTGGAGCACATGCCACTTTGTTGGCTTTGTCGTATCGCTACTGAAATGTTGTAACCACGTGGGATCACTTGGTCTTTAAAGAAGTACAGATGTTCCGCTGGAGCTCTGGTAACCCACCCTATTCATGTATAACACAAATGCGAAAATATATGCCTATTCATGTATTTTGTATCAACTTTGGACCTTATTCATGTTTACTGCAGAAAAAGTGCTTAGATTAGCTCATGAGTTTGTCGTTAAGACTTGAAGAAAATTCAAGAAATTAGTATGCTGATAACATTTTTGTCTTTGTAATTGATATTTGTTTCCTTTTGATAACAAAAATCAGATAAGCTGGCTTTTGTATACAGAACTTGGAGAAATAAGCCTATTTGTGTATATTAGTCTTTAAAATCATACCTATTGATGTATCTGTCAGATTAAAAAAAGTAGGGCTATTTAAGCGGCACATATATACTCTGCTTTATAATGGAAGTGACCCCCACCCCCCGTGGGTGTAACATATTAAGTAAAGGTAAAGGTTTCTCTTAGACTAGTGGCCATCGTTTTTCCTACGTACAGTTTGGTCTCACCGACGCCAATGTTTCGATGCACATAGTGGAAAGGTGTTTTGTTTTATGGATAAAATTTCACTTGTCTCGTATCAAAAAATCATTGACGCAGACAAATAGAATCTATCATTGGTCTCCGATGCGGACAGGGAAATCCCAACCCGAGGGCATACGGGGTGTGTCGGAAACGAGGCTTGCCGAGTTTCCGACACACCCCGTATGCCCGAGGGTTTTATCATGAAATGTGTGCCCGTTGGTTTTATCATGATTTTTTTAGATTTTCTAGTCAAAATTTATATTAAAGAACAAAATTGTATTGAGACGACTACAGAAAGCGCGTGTATGGCGTTAATTGTGATGTAACGTCAGTTGGTAACGTCTTCAAAATGGCGCCCTCCTCGACAGTCTTTGTCACGGTGAAACATTGATTATTTTGGATCTTTTTCCGACTTTAAGACCTTGAAACAGGCTATAATGGGATTATACAGAATGAATTACCTTTCTTGGGTTGGATTTTATCGATGTGGCAATTCATTCCTATGAAAGAATAATGCATAAAGTATGGAATCGCCAAGCCGGGCGCACCGTATTTCAAGGAGCGCGTAGTGGTACACAGAATTTAAGCTCGTGTGAGCTGTCCCAGCCCATGGGCAAGACAGAATTTTCCAGCACCGCTAAAAATAGAACCTTTTCCCCGTCATGATATTCATTTCATTAGTGCATTATTTTGTAAATGTCGGGACGCCATTTTATAAAGTGGGGAAGTTAGTCATAGGTCCGAATATGTATGTAGAAATACAATCAACACAATACTATTTGTTTTGGTTTAATTTCTACACTGTCTTGTGGTACCCGATGGGAACGTTTCGATTGTTCGCGATGTTTTGTTAAGTATTCCCTTTTCCGCCCAGTCCATTTATAACAAAACCTGGAATGGCATTTACCGTTGCATGGCATGTCGCTATTGTAAAATGCATAATCACTGCATGACTCAGTGCACTCGCCATTTAGCTATCGAAGAGATAGGGTCTACACTTTTCAATAGACATATACTATTTATTAAATATATGTTGTAAATATTTAATTTCAGAGTTATCCTGCTTATGTGCCACCGCTGATCTCGCTCCAGTTTTGGATTGAATCATCTTTTGTACATACATCTCGTTCTTTGTGTATTCCATCCGAGGTCACGAACCCAATCGGTGACAGCGGTATTTTGGAAGTGGCTGAATTTGCTATACTTTGGGTTCTAAATAACGCCCCACCCTCCTCCCGTAAAATGCAACGCCTCCGTGGCGTTTAATATGATTAATACGGTAACCAGAGACTGTACCAATCTGCAGGTTATTAGTTGTTGTTTGTACCGTAGACAACATGCATATTTTGACGGGTGTTTCGTTGAGATGAAAAAAAAAAAAAAACAGCCGAGGCATTTATGTTTTTCAAAGGGGGTGGGGTAATGGTTTGACTTCTAAAGCAAAACTTGAAGTCAAAAGTTGAATGAAAACCAGATGTATCATAACTGGGTCTTAGATATAACGGAGAGTAGTATAAAATCTCAAAATATTTGTGGTGTTTTATTATATATTTGCAACTTTACCACCTAAACGACAAAGTATGCCTTTGCGTTGATAAACTTATCCTTATTACAATGAAAATGGCATCAAAATGGCAAGGAATTTTGGCCCAGTATAAATTTTACATTTAAAGAAAAATAAATTTGATTTGTGGTTGTGGTGTTGCTTTACGTCCACCGTAAACAGCTATGGTCATGTCCGGACGGACGGTCAGTTAACATTCCTGGGCAACCTTCTAAGCAGTTAACCAGTACTACGCGCACATACTTTCGCTGGTAACTGACAACAGCCTTTCTTTAATCAGCGGAAAGGGGTTTGTCCAGAGCAGTTTTAAACAGTTTCTCTTTATTTGAATATAAAAGAAGAACTGTTATTTAGCCTATTATTGGTAGTGCTTTCTATGTCAAAATTAAAAAGTTTTGCCAACTCATAACATTCTTAGCATTCTGTGTATGTTAAAAATATCCACGGGCTTTCTTAATACCCTGTGCAGTATACTTGCAATTTTGATTTAAAAGACAGTAATTTTAACTTGGGCAAATTCGATGTATTTATAAAACCGTTCAATTCATTGCACTAAACTGTGTTGCTTATTGATGGCTTTGTGTGATTTTATGTAAGGACAATATCAGTATCATAGCACGACCGCCTACGAATATAACGCAAATCTATTCTGGGGATGTGCATTACCTAATGTAACCTTGTGCTCTGTTGTACCATACATTTTGTGTGAAAGTTCAAATTCATGCTACACATGCTCAGATATTTGATATATTATCCTAGTTCTCTTGTATATTGACCTACATCATTAGAATCCCTCCCTATATATGAGCCGCGACATGATACAAGAGGGCCAAGAGGCCCTGAATCGCTCACCTGAGCAAAAAGGTTAAAGGTCAAACTAGGGTCATAATTTGAATAAACCAGATAGTTTGCAACCATTTTCAAATGGTTCTGAAGAAGAAGATTTTGTATGGCTATTGTTCAAACCCTGGACCAACTGGGGTGGGGCCATTTTTGACCCTGGCACCATCATTTGAACAAACTTGGTAAGGGACCACTAGGCAATGTATCATACAAAATTTCAAGCATCTGCACAGAGGGGTTATGGAGAAGAAGGTTTTTGAGTACATTTTAATTTCGAACCCAAGTTTCCCTGCCCCAGGGCCATTTTGGATCCCAGGGCCACCATTTATACAAACTTTGTAGGATACCACCAGGCAATGCATCATATCAAATTTCAAGCATCTGAGCTAAGTGGTTCTGAAGAAGAAGACTTTTTAATAGTTTCCTATGTATTTCTAGGGCCCAAACTCATGACTTCGTGCCACAGGGCCATTTTGGACCCTGGGGCCATCATTTGAACAAACTTGATAAAGGACAACAAGGCAATGCATCATACCAATTTTCAAGCATCTGAGCCAAGTGGTTCTGAAGAAGAAGATTTTCGAATATATTTCTATGTAGTTCTATGGTTCAAACCAAGGACCCCCTGGGGCGGGGCCATTTTAGACCCTGGGGCCATCATTTGAACGAACTTGGTAAAAGACGACTAGGTAAAGCTATGTACCAAATTTCAAGCATCTGAGCCAAGCGGTTCTGCAGAAGAAGATTTTTTATTTTTTTTCTATATATTTCTATGGTTCAAACCTGGGACTCCCTGCCGCAGGGCCATTTTGGACCCTGGGGCCACCATTTGAACAAACTTTGTTAAGGTCTACTAGGCAATGCTACATACCAAATTTCAAGCATTTGAGCCTTGCGGTTCTGAAGAAGAAGATTTTTTAATATTTTTCTATGTATTTCTATGGTTCAAACCTGGGACTCCCTGCCGCAGGGCCATTTTGGACCCTGGGGCCACTATTTAAAGATACTTGGTAGAGGACCACTAGGCAATGTTACATACCGAATTTCAAGCATCTGAGGCAAGCACTTCTGATAAAAAAGATTTTTAAGTATTTTTTAGTTTCGAACCCAAGACCCCATGCCCTGGGGCTATTTTGGACCCTGGGGCCACCATTTGAAAAACTTGGTAGGAGTCCACCAGGCAATTCTATATACCAAATTTCAAGCATCTGAGCCGAGCAGTTCTGGAGAAGAAAATTTTTATGTATTTTTTAGTTTCAAACCCAATACCCCCTGCAGCAGGGCCATTTTGAACCCTGGGGCCACCATTTGAACAAACTTGGTAGAGGACTACTAGGCAATGCTACATACAAAATTTCAAGCATCTGAGCCAAGCAGTTCTGGAAAAAGATTTTTTTTAAGTATTTGTTAGTTTCGAACCCATGACATCTTGCCCCAGGGCCATTTTGGACCCTGGGGCCACCATTTGAACAAACTTGGTAGAGGACCATTAGGCAATGCAACATACCAAATTTCAAGCATCTGAGCCAAGCAGTTCTGGAGGAGAATTTTTTTTTTAAGTATTTTTTAGTTTCGAACCCAAGACCCCCTGCCCTGGGGCCATTTTGGACCCTGGGGCCACCATTTGAACAAACTTGGTAGAGGACCACTAGGCAATGCAACATACCAAATTTCAAGCATCTGAGCCAAGCAGTTCTGGAGAAGAATTTTTTTTAAGTATTTTTCAGTTTCGAACCCAAGACCCCCTGCCCTGGGGCCATTTCGGACCCTGGGGCCACCATTTGAACAAACTTGGTAGAGGAACACTAGGCAATGCTACATACCAAATTTCAAGCATCTGAGCCAAGCAGTTCTGGAGAAGAAAATTTTTATGTATTTTTTAGTTCGAACCCAAGACCCCCTGTCCTGGGGCCATTTTGGACCCTGGGGCCACCATTTGAACAAACTTGGTAGAGGACCACTAGGCAATGCTACATACCAAATTTCAAGCATCTGAGCCAAGCAGTTCTGGAGGAGAAATTTTTTGTATTTTTTAGTTTCAAACCCAAGACCCCCTGCTGCTAGTGACATGGTCCTTGCATGCAACAAATCTTCTTATCAAATAATTTTGAAATCTCACCATGTAGGGCAAAGTTGTGGACTGGTTACGATCAGGTTTTCACTGTTGTCTATCCACAAAGTTTAATTGCAAACTGTGACCTTGACCTTTGAGCTAGGGATATGCAGAGATCTTGCATATGAAACATTGCCTTTTCATGATAATTGTTTATGCTAAATAATTTTGAAATCCCACCATGTAGGACAAAGTTTTTGGCTGCACATGAAAATGTTTTCACTGTAGCCTACAAAGTTTGTGCGTGCAGCGTGGCCTTCAAGCAACCAACATTGTTCTTGCATACGACACAACGTTTCCTCAGGCTGAGCAGTTGTGCCAAATAATTTTGAAATCCCACCATGCACATAGTAATCGTTATTTCACTGTAGGACTGTGACCTTGACCTTTGAAATAGAGACATGGCTATTGCCTTGCATGCGACACATTATCTTGTCATAACAATTATTAAAACCAAATAATTTTGGATTTCCACCATGCAGGAACTTGTTTCATTATTACTTATGCACAAAGTTTACATGCCCAATGTGACCTTGACCTTCAAACTATCAACATGATTCTTGCATGCGACACATTGTCTTGTCATGATAATCATTTGTGCCGAATCTTTTTAAAAACCAATCATTCTGTATGAAGTTATGGGCTGGACACAATTCTGGGAACATACACACACAAGCACACACACACACTGAGCATAGGCTTCTGAAAATGAGTCCACGTCAACTTTGTTTCAGTCTCATACTTTCGCCAGTAACTGACAACTGCCCTTCTTGAATCAGCGGAAGGGGAAACCCGGTCTGGCCACATCTTTTCGTTTCCTCTTCCGCTGATTCAAGAAGGGCAGTTGTCAATTACTGGCGAAAGTATGTGCACTTAGTACTGGTAAACCGCTAAGGAGGTCTACGTCTGCCCAGGAATAGTAAGGTTGGGTTAAGGTGGTGATTTATGGTAAATGTAAAAATCTGCATAAAACCATAAAAAATTAACGTATCTCCCTGAAAGTTAGCCGACTTCTTATTTTTGTTGTTCTTTGCAGTTTAGAATACAAAATAGACGTACATACTGCTTAAAAAAGTGTTTTTATAGGGAAAGATCAAAGGGTAATTTTCTGCGAATAAATCTGAAAAAATAATATCGTTATTGAAAATTTACGTAGTGCTGAAGGTGCATTATTGCATAATGAAGAGCGTCCTAGCAATTATTTATTCCAACTCTTTCTCAAATTGTAATGTAGACCAGTTGAAAACGGTAGCTTTTTTTCAAATGTTCAACCATGTACAAAGTAAATGTACACTGGACGCATTTATTAAATATAGGGTAGGCAAGCATACCTATGTTAACACCTACAATACAAATAATACATTACTGACATGATCAGTGGTGTGTAGACGAAATTGTTCAACCTTGTTTAAATAGTATCACCTGTCTCACCTGTGTGTTTTGGCAAAAACTGCATCTTTTTTCATCTGCTTAGCCTGATAATGTGTGAAAGAGTTTGAAAAAATAATTGCTAGGACGCTCTCCATTATGCAACAAGTTACTCTAAGCACTAAGTATATTTTCAATATTGATATTATTTTTTCAGATTTATTCGCAGAAAATTACCCTTTGTTCTTCTCTTATAAAAACACTTTTTAACATTAACAAATGCTGCATTTTGGGATTCTAAATTATGAGAAACAACATAAAGAAGGCATCTGCTAAGTTTTGGAAAGATCAGTGTTATTTTGAGTATTTTATGCAGATTTTTGTCTTTGTCCCAAATCAGTGATTATCACCACCTTAACTGACAGTCCCGACATGACCATGGTTGTTTACCGTGGACGTTAAACAACAAACCAATCCATCAATCAATCATATTGGGACATCACCTTGGATACTAAGGGAGTTTTACTGACTGGAGCTTAGTGAGATACTAGCAGCTGTGTTGCAGCCTGTAGGCATTGGACAGCCCATCTATTTTTTGTGCCCTTTTGAACAGGGCCTGAAGATAACATAAAAAAAATGTCTTTAGATATTTTGGGGTGCTGTTTTACTATTTATTTCCTGTTTATAATTCCATAATTTGGTTTTTAGATATCCATTATTCAATTTATGGATACCCAGTACTCCTCTTCATATATTGACAGTGCTCCAAACAAGAAGGGGAGCAAAATTAATTCTGAGATAATTTTCCTTGTTTCCCAATGAAAACCATACATTGTGACCCCTTATTAGAGAGAGCGAGTGAACTCAGGTTTAACGTCCAACAAACACTGACATAGGTCATACTGAGATGGGACCTCAGTTTATAGTCTCATATGAAAGACTGGAGAAGCGGGGGATAAAACCTGCGACCGTTTCATTAAAAACATTTCAGCAAGACCGTTCTAATGAGGGGTCACAATGTATTATGCTTTTATGTAGAGATATTAAACATATCCTTAGATTATCCGTGTTACCCCTTCGTATGAGTAGCACTGTATTCCATTTTCTGAATATGGAAAATTCGAATTGCTGATATTCATAATTTGAATAATGGATATCCATAAATCGTATTATAGATATCAAAAGATTTGGTGAGAATTTGATATCCAAATCCATTTATGAATATCCTTAAATCAAATGAATTTTGGTTGTCCCAAAATCAGCTTATCAGCATATAAGGTTCTGTTTTGATATTTATTTCCTTTTGGATATCAAAATTCGAGTTCAGGATATCCATTATTTGATTTATGGATATCCAATATTCATAATGTTTTTTTGGATATTCAAAATTCGATTAATTGATATTTCAGTCATTCGTAAATCAAATTTTATATATCACAAAATCAAGATGAACATTGAATATTCATTAATCGAATTTCGGATATCCATCCGTTGAAATTTGGATATCCGTATATCGATTTTTTTTGGATATCCATAAACTAAATAATGTATATTTATAAATTGATATCCATATTTCAGTTTTTGGATATCAAAAAAGTGAAGTATGGATATCAAAATATTTTTTCGCGATATCCGATATTATTTAGTGATGTCTCAAAATAAAATACTGGACATCCAAAAATAAGTTACGGATATCCTAATATGAAAAAGCGAGAATATGAAGTAAGAGGGTGATGCATAAAGTATATGGTATGACAATCGGTTTCAATATTATCCTAAAAATGGTTTTAGTTCTTTTTTCTAAGTAATTCGTAATAATATTATTATGTGAAGGAATGGCAAACTGTGCAGACCATGTTTAGACACCTATTTCAGAAGCAGGCAGATGAAGTAATTCATTGTCTAAGTTTGTCTGTCCCAATAATTTGGGTAACTATGATGTAACTGAAACATATCTGATACGCAGCAATAATTATAACAATGATAATAGTAATGATAATAAGAGGTCTTTGAATTTTGGACAGCATACATGCTGTCAATTTTTTTCCTTCATAAGAATGCTAAATTCAAATTATGGTTTAAGTTGGCTTGCTAATTTTGAAAGGGGGTATCATATGAATATCCTTACTGATTTTTTTTCGACTGTTGCTGTAATTCAAAATTGCCAAATCACTGAATTTTCATAAAACCTTTTAACTATACATGGGTACATTTTCTTCAAAAAGATACAAAAAATATCCAGCTACCTTAGAATGTTCCACTTGGTACCATTTCATGCAAAAATAGATACATGTACAATATTAATACCTATTGACTTTATTGTCTTCATACCTTCAGGTAGTTTATCATATTTCAAGCAGTGCATCAATTAGCACAGTCTGGAACAGGATCTTCCTGGAGATAACAGTAATTACTTGGGTCATTATCTCATTATCTGAGAGAGCACGGATCCGTGCTTTTTCTTACCCTTGTTCCCTTCCCTGGTAAAGGTTTCTCTTAGACTAGTGGCCGTAGGGGCAGTGGGAGCTAAACTATCATATCATCGAAACGGCACATGAAAGTCGGGGCCAACGAGTTTCTCTTCTCCTTTTCACTGCTTTGTCCCTCCGATTCAAAACAGGTACCCGTTCTCTACTAGGGTGACAAAGAGAGTTCTCTAGTGAACGGCGATTTGTACATGCGACCTTCTGCATCATAACCGAACGTGAGCGTCTCTATCCACTGGACCACATACCTCTTTATAGCTAGGGAAGTCTCGGGTAACTTCGGACAGCGGGTAAATTCTGACAGTGACATTGTTTCCTTTATATATGTCAGTTGTTTGGAATTAAAACAAAATTAACCGGTGAAAATCCTGATAAGACGGCTCAGCCGTCTCATCTGGATTTTGAGTGTTTGCCATGATATGTCCGAATTTACCCGCCTGTCCGAAGTTACCCGACTCTCCCCTAAATAATAAATATGAGGCGTCAAACAATAGCTTTTCGTACAGGCAAGCCAAGAATAGCTTAATGTATGATTTCCGTGAGTTTATTTACTTTTTTTATTGTAATTATACTATGCACAATAAATATAGCAATTTTTTTGTATTTGTCAGATCCACCATGTTAGTATTTTATTGTCACTTTACTGCATACAGATATAAAGGCCGATCATTCGAGATGAATTGGCAGGTAAAAGAATCAAGATTGCTCAATTGTAGCGTTTGAACTATCGTGACGTCAGTTTTTATGACCATTGTTTATGAACGACATTTATGATCATGTACAGAAGCCTCAACGATAATGAGGCGGCTGGTTGGCTGTTAAAATAAAGGAAAACGCTCTAAAACATTTGAATATGCTACGAGTACGAGGTTTACAAAGTTCGAAAATTTGACGTTTTCCCTTGTTTTTACGTTATCGTCTTAAAAACTTGTTTCTAATCGGTATTTCTTGGATCCCTTTTGAGTGTATGATTGTTTGGTAGCTACTAATATGATAATGAAAACAATTCAGAAAGAAAATTCTTCCCGGTTACTGAGCATAAGTCAAAATTCTCAGACTAACGTCATCATTTTCTCACAGTTACGTCATACTTCAATGAAGAAACTTCACAGTTAAATTAATCATGGTGTAACCTTTAATTTTAGCCTATTGTTTTTCTCGGGTTTTGATTCTGCATTGAACTGAAGCACCCGTGAATCATTGCACATTGGACCGAATTAACACATTTTAACGTCAATGGCGCATGCTAAGATTCGTCAGTTGTTAAGCTTAACCATACCTTTTACACAATCAATAGCTTTGACAAGAAAACTGAGCATGAAAATGTTGAGAAATGCCGTTCAAAAAATCACATGCTTACCATTTTTATGTTGCTTTTCAATGAGTGCGAATTTCGGCTAATGACCCCTTCCGCGCTTATCGCTTTTCCCCAATATCGTTTTTAAAGATGGCTTCTGTAATCCCATGGGATCTTCAGCCCCAAATACGATTCCTTTCAATTCAATTTAATTTCGCTCAATGTTGCACTTTAATAAGGAGAAAAATTGAAAAATATAAAAATTTGCTAAATATATTTTGCATAGTATATTTATATTTTGTCAGATATGAAAAGAAGGATTTTTTTGTTTTGGCACTTCCAACCAAAGACAGACGAACCTTATCATTATGTGGTTACAATGCTTGTAATCGAACTCAGTGCAGAGGGTATCCATTCACCACGAACGAATATGCTCTAAATCACTAGTTCTACAGTGTACTCTACCGAAACGTCACTGTACATATGAATCATACCTGTAATTCGTTTAAAGATTTACACCCTCAATATTTCTATTAATTTTAAAATTTCTTACAAAACATTATATCCTAGGCATGATAATGATTGCTATTAAAAGTACATTTATCTGCCAAATTTATGATTTGTTATGGTCACTGAAAATAGGAGAATTTAAGAAAATACACAAAAAGAGAGGACGCCATTCCCGCCAAAAATGAAGACTGGATACGCCCAGCAATCATAGTTAATCAGGTTAAAGTCTCAATAGTCCTATCAGCGGTAAATACGGCTAAATTCAAATCGTTGTAAAAAGCTGCTCAACCTACACGTTTGGTAATAAAATGCGGATTGGAGTGCATATATTGAGTCATATAACAAGCAAAAAGTAGAGAAAACAAGTTTTTGAAAAATAAAAAATCGCTTCACAAAATACAATTTCCTGTTCTGGTTACCCGTGTAGCAATGCTGGATAAACATAGGCGGGATAGTGATTAGGACTCCACGCCTGTACATTATATTTTTACCATTTTATGAAATCGAAAGTAGGTCATTTTAGTTGCCAACTAAAATGACCCAAATATGTTTTCAAACCTTTTTTATGTGAAACTGAAGGATGTTTTATTTGTTTAAAGCTGGCTAATCACGGTCATTTACAATGACGAAACTATAGTGAGAAGCTTGCAGCGATACCTCATGATAAAATTTTTCATGCTGATAGAGCAATGGGGCCTTTAAAGTTATATCATGAATAATTTTTGGCCCTTTCTATAATCGACTTCAGACAGTTATTGGCTGAAAAGAACTCACGTGCACAGATTAGAGGTTAATGTTGTTGTAAAGTTATTTAATCCACCAATCTACCAATCATAAAATTCAAAACATGCCTATGGGTGCCAATCAATTTTTAACGACAAGGTATTCGTGAATATTCAAAAAGGGTGTGCATTGATATATCGTCTCTGTCTCCGTAACAAAGATGTTTTCGCTGAAGACTTTTTGAACAAATTTATGTTGCATACAACTAAACAGTTTCATACTTTTATGATTATTTCGTAATGAAATACGAGGGAGTACACCTTAAAACAATACTTATTCACACTCGAATCACTGACAAAAAATATGCAGGAAACATTCAATGATGATCTGAACGAAAGCCCAATGCCCTAGTCTAGAGTTCCTCCAGAGTTTAAAATCCGGACATAGCTAACCATATGAATGAAACTGTAAACAATGACTTTGGTTTCACCGCTTTATGCTCAGTGGAATCTTCTATCCTTATCAGATGGATGAGGCAATTTGTCAATTCAGGGGTGTCTGGTTTAGTTTATGTGTATCGATTTTATTTCATTTTAAGGAGAAATATCCATTTGTCTTTAGCAAATAGTGTATACCCTGAACAGATCGAGTTAGCGTTTTAATTCAATAATGTTGTTAGCAAGCTCGGGACGATTCCACAAGACAAGCAAAACTGAGCAGCTCCAAATTTTTCTGACTGTATGGCATGTTCGCTGAGAATCGGTTTTAAGACCTACGATACAGAATAGTGTTTGACCCCTTCGTCGTTTTCTTTGAAAATAATTGCCCTTACATAGCATGATACCCAACAAGACTAATCAATCCTGAACCTTAATACACCATAAAATATTTGTAATGAAAACACGGTTGTTTAATGTACATTGATGGCGAAATCTGAAGAAATGGTACCGGTGCAGCTTTCGAAATCGAACATAGAATAGTTAATTTCTCAAATTAGCTGTGAAAAATAAAGCATGTCATAACAATATACAGAAAATTAAGGTGGCATCTCGAAAAGATCTGTAGTTAGGCTTGTCAAACTAGCGGTACTACTTACACTTAATGATTTTAAAACACAAAAATAAACAATTTCATACTGGGACAAACATGCGTTCACTTTACAGATCGGTACAACCGGTCACTTGTACTATACGCTCCCAACCAGTGATATGATGTGTAATACTACGATTCAGGTCATATTGAAAGATTTTGTTGGTTAATGTTTATGCTCGTACTTAATTCTTAAAAAAACTGAATTCTTAAGACAGCCGTTTATCTACAAATTGCCTGTAATAAATTTTGGCGAAATGTTGTGTCCATTCAAAAGGCATAAGAACTAAGACTTAAATGTGATTTTAAGTAACATTTGCCAGACTGAATTATCCTAAAAATGTTACCACCTTTCAACAATTTAATGTAATAACAAAAAAATGTTGCATTAATTGAATTTTCCTAAAATTGGACCTTTAACAGTTACATAAATTATCCTTAAAACAGCATTTTTGTAAAATAACAATCTTATAAGATGCAGTCTTATCAGTATTTAAATGTAATTTTAAGTAAACTTTCCCTAAAATGTTACAAACTTTCAACAAATTACAGTTCTTAACCTAAAACAATGATTGCATTAATTAAATTATCCTAAAATTAGACCATTAACAGTTACAGTAACTTTCCTTAAAACGACATTTTTGTAAAACAACAATCTGATAAGATGCAGTCTTGTCAGGGTTTGTACTCACTGCTTAGTAATTGTGTCTCCATATTCAGAAAAATTACGGAAACTTGTTCTAGTGAGGTTTACTTTATTGCTCATGGCACCATTATTCCAGCGTTTGTTGTTCGAACTTTTTGACATTTTGTTGGGCATACCTACATGTTTATAGAACAGGAAGCTATCTATTTTATAAATTCGCTTGAATGAACCTAAGATTCTGCTTGTAAAGTCAAGAAAATGATTTATTTATGGTGCATATGGACAGATGTCAAGTAGAAATTGACTAATTTTGAAGTCAGCCTGCAAATAGTTTGGAATGTTGTCTTTTAGGTCTTCAAAAATGAATGACATATTTCAGCACAGTTATAGGCTAAACTGGGCAGCACAGCTTTTTATTTTGATGAGACACTGTTTACAATTAATTATATTTATAATTGTAAATCTAAAGTCTAATAAAAAAAAAAAGGTAAGTTCTCTCCAGAGCAATAGAAACATGCAAAAGACTGAAGTGGGGTCAGAGAACAAAAGTGAACAGGGATTAGATATACTCTGCCTAATCAAAACAAGTGTAACACAAAACTTTAATGCAAATTCATTATAAGTTTCGATGTCTGTGATCTTGACCTTAGGGCAGTAGTAAAGATTTTTTTAATTTCGGAAGTACATTTTGCTCTACATGTATATGAACTGGCTAAGCAAACATTTACAACGGATGCCTGAGTACCAATTATTGATCACTGGCCCCACTCAAGGGCCCAACCATTGGGCTTATATGTCCCTTGTCAAAGCAACTCCTACAGAGATATCATGAATCAAATATGAAAAGAAGCTGACATGCTGTAAAAGAGATATGAGGAACTGAGTCAATGGGAGGGACAATTGAAACTTGTTTCGAACGTCAATCATGGTCTCCCCGTCTGCTGGTACATTATCTAATCCTGCTGACTTGTCCTGTTTCTGTGCTGCTGCTGTGAGCTGAATTTCGTCACGAAGTGTCGGGTGTAGACATTCTATTTGCTGATCGCAGTTCAGAACTGCATTGTTCCCAAACTTGCATGATTCATGGTTGTTTTATTCTGAGTAATATTCTGTGCATATGCTGAGACTATCTTGTTCTTCTGTTTCTTATTTCGCAGACGTGTCCTAGATAGTTGTGGATCTACTCGCTGTCTTTGAAGTATGATTCTTAACCAGTCAATTACCTCGATTGAACATTTGGAAAGATCCCCTTTGCCTTTCACAGGGCCTTCTCGACCCTTCTGTTAGCTTCCCTATAGCTTTTCTCTCCTCTATACGCCCTTTTTCAAATCCCTTCACCAATCTCGTTACTCAGGGCCTTTTTCTGCGAGCAAGTGTCGTTACTGCTGGAGTGTAGGTGGAATAATCACACAAAATATTAATCTAGAATAAATACTGTGATGAAACGACACCTCTGAATTTCTGTAACAAAAGAAATCTGCTTGTCATAGGGATATAGGGATTGATCTGTAACCATGTTCATTTGTATATTAAAACCATTTGTCGGCTTTATTTTAAAACTAATGCAGGTTTTGATTTGCCGTTGCACTTTAAAAGTAATATATATTTTAACAGAAACAAATTAAATTTGATCAAGAAGTTGTTTTGAAACAGCTTTATGAAACATTATCCAGATTTATATGCTGTCAGTTTTTGAAGTTCGGAAACGTTGGTGTGAAGCGGTCGCATGCTTATGGAGGCAGTGGTAAGTTATGTGTTTTTCATATTTTTTCTCTCTTTTCGTCTACAATTATACCAAAACAAAGATAAAAAGGAGCTATCCGTAAAAAAACTTATTATTTTAACGGGAAATGCATGTTTACTCTATTTGAAAAGAAAATATATATCATGTATGCTTTTGCGTACAGTGCCTTTGGAACTAAATATGTTAACAGAGTGTCTATCTCAAACTTAAAATCGTCCGTCATATTAAACGCCCTGATTCTATGCAAGGAATAAAGCTACGTGTTGAGGCTTTAAGTCGACGGAGCTACTCTACTGGTATGAATTAATCACAAGGCTCAAGACAATTGGTTTGTGAGACGAAAAAAATTGTCAGTCATTGCACAGGTAAATTTTTCCACACAAGCAGCAATAAATCAGGGCAGCTGTCGTTAAGACACATTTTTGATTGCATATACCCTAATGACCGTTTATTGAAATATGCTGCTAAGAGGTAAGACATCATACGAGTTTTGTAGTCCTAAAACAGGTAAGGGGCAAGTTAAACTGAAATCAGCTGTCAAAGAAAGAGAGAAATTATGTTAAAGGCCCCATTGCTCTATCAGCATGAAAAATTTCATCATGACGTGCCGCCTCAAGCTTCTCCCTAAAGTTTCATTATTGTAAATGACCGTGATTAGCCAGCTTTAAACAAATGAAACAATCTTGAGTTTCACATAAGAAAGGTTCGAAAACTTATTTGGGCAACTAAAATGACCTACTTTCGATTTCGATATGTTGAATTAAATGGTAAAAATACAATGTACCGGCGTGGAGTCCTTATCACTATCCCGCCTATGTTTACATAGCATTGCTAGACGGGAATACAAGACCAGGAAATTGTATTTTGTGGAGCGATTTGTTACTTTTCAAAAACTTGTTTTCTCTCCATTTTGCCAGTTATATGATTCAATATATGCATGTCAACCCACATTTTATAACCAAAGGTGAAGGTTGAGCCGGGTTTTACAATAATTTGAGTTTAGACGTTTTTACCACTGATAGGACTTTGGAGACTTTAATAACCGGATTATACGTGGATCAGGCTGTATTTTTGAAGACCCATATGGGAGTGTATTAAAATGTAACCTTTTTTGGTAAAAAAAAAAACTCGGGCATTATTTTTTAGTGATGATGAAAATAGGAGCATGTGAATAGGTACTTGAACATTACAACATTCGCGCGCGAAGAATACTTGGATCATCTTGCACAGTCTAATCAGAGACCAGCCTGTTTACATGAACAATCTGTGATTCCTCCAAATATAAACGAAAGGGCCACGAGGCCCTGAATCGCTCACCTGAGTCAAAAGGTCAAAGGTCAAACTAGGATTATCATTTGAACAAACCTGAGAGTTTGAAACTGTCAAAATATACGGGTCATTGGTTAAAGGTCAAAGAAATATCTTAACATCAGTTAGTTGACTAAATTTTTCAACTGTAGCACCAAAATCTTCTACAAGTTCCATGAACGCTTATGTTTAAGCATTTTCCCATATAAAAGCATCAGAAAGCACATTTGACCTCGCCATAAAAAGTCAAGGTAAACTCGAGGTCATCATTTGACCAATTTTGCTAGTAGTTGGTCTGTAATGCTACATGCCAGGTTTCAAGGCCATCGGTCTAATGGTTCTGGAGGAGATGTTGAAAGGTTTTCACCATATATTGGCGTGGCTGCCATGTTAGTCATGTGACCCAGACCGTGAAACATACTTCCATTGTACTCAATCCCTGGAGGCCCTATATGAAATGTGGTTACATTTGGCCTAGTGGCTTTTGAGTAGTTGTTAGAAATTTTCGAAATATGAGAAACCTTGGTCAAAGATCAAAGAATGACCGTGACCTCTTGTACACACAAATATCTTCATGTACTCATTAAGATAACCGTATACACAAATTTTCATGCCAAATCTTCAATCTCCTTGAAATCTTATGTTCTAGTATTTGTCCACATAAAAGGCCCAAAAAGCAAATTTGTCTTTGCCGTAAAAACGGTCTGGATCAACACAAGGCCATTCAAGGCCATTGGTCAAATGGTTCTGCAGAAGAAGATTTCTAAGCGTTGTACAATACATGGGCATGGCGGCCATATTGGTCATGTGACCTGGATGGATTGAACAAATTGTGGTTCCCTGAAGCCCTGCAGGTTCTGTATGAAATTTTGTTATAGCTGGTCCAGTGGTATTAAAGAAGTTGTTTTAAACTGTTGAAATAAGACAAACTATGGTCAAAGGTAAAAGAGTAACCTTAACCTTTGTACTCACAAATCTGCAAGTACGCATTAAGATGACTATATATACCATTTTGTCCCAAAATCTTCACCAGTCTCCACGAAATCTTATGTTCTAGCATTTTCCCATATAAAAGCACCAAAAAAGCAAACATGTCTTTGCCGTAAAAAAGGTCATCATTGAAAAATCTTGACAGTATGTGTGTATCCACTGCTTAATACCAAGTTTCAAACCATAGGTCAGCTGGGTTTGTGGAATAGAGGATGTTTAAGGTTTTTACCATATATGGGCATGGCGGCCATGTTAGTCATGTGACCCAAACCATTTGAACAGTATTTTGTTTGCAGAAGCCCTGAAAGCTATATATGAAATTTGGTTACAATCGGCTGAGTGGTGTTAGAGAAGTTGCCGTTTGAAATTGTGGACGGACGACGGTCAACGACGACGGAGCCTGCCTATACTATCGGATCAGCTTCCCCGGAGCATCTGGCTCAGGTTAGCTGAAACAAAGCAAATATGAAGACATGACCAATCTTCACTGATGTGAACACTGATATAAATAGATATTGTTCACATAATTGTTATGTCAGCAATTGATATTCAAAGCTAAATGAAGGCCGTGAACAGTCTACATATATTTGACGGCTGATTTGACTATTCACTGTTCACACTGGAGGTTTATCAATGATGAGAATCCAAATCAGCCTGCACATCTGTACAGATTGATAAGTCTTCATTTTCGATTTCTGGAGTTGATACCATATACGTTTATGTTTATTTTGGTGAAAAGTCTGATTATAGAAATATACTGAACAAAAATAAAAACTTGACGGTTTTTATTTTTTAATTCCAACCAGGCTAGCAAATTTGTAATGTATATGTGGATTTTTTCGAGTTGGTCAGACGTCTGCTTACGTAAGTCACGAAAAAGTATTGGTAATTTTTTGTCCTGTCCGGAGTTATCTTACTTAATCCCAATTTAATAATTTAGAACAGAACTTTAGTTTGCGCATGCGCAGAAAGAAGTTATCTTGTGCGCAATAAACAGTAGTTCCAGTACGCACAGAAAACACTTTAAACGCTTATGTTCAGTGTAATCACAACCTGAAAATAACGTTTAAAGTTTAAAAACTTTCAGATTATCTCCCTTTGAATTAATCATATAGAGATTTTTGAGATGCCATATTTTCCATACCAATGCGTCTTTCTTGTTATTTTATTCGAGATTTGGTTGACCGTTTTGCAAACTCAATGTCTTTATTACTGAATTTATTTGAAAGCCATATCTTAAACTGCCATAAGACTTTAATGTGTAATGGAAATTCCATTGAATCTGAATTTCTGACATCATAATGCTTCGGAGTGAGGTTTTTTGTCTGGTCCTCACGACCTCCTACTCGACCGTGCATGGGCATAATTTTAGCTAATAAGTCCATACAGAATAAGTTTTATTATGGGAAGACATTGCCAACAGTAATACTATAGTGAAGCAGACTGTAACACTTTTAAATTCGGTAATTGTTTGGTTTTGCGCATAGAAAACAGAAAAGTACCCCTGTATGTTTACAATAGCCTCAATTTTGCTGTATCGCACGAACCTTGAGTTTTGTGTGACTATGATATTACAGAACGATAACTTTTACTTAAATTAAAAGAATTTCCATGTTTCACTTTTTCCCGACTACTGTAGGATGCAAAATAGCGACTGTCAAGTTTTTATTTTTGCTAAGTATAGAAAATAAAAACATCGTTTTCTTGTTTTTGTTAACAGCTTATAAATGACATGTTTGTACATATGTCTAATAGAAAGTGATTTTAATTTTTATATTACCATACACTTTATGGGCAACACATCTCAAAGCCTCTGACTAATTACTAACTTTTCTTATCAGCAATTAATTTGCATTAGGGGAGTTATGTAAGATAAATTAAAATCTTTGTCCACTAGCAGCTACTAAATGACTCCATTCTATTCTATCCCATAACCTTACTAGGTCGTTGGGGCACCACAGATGACTTCGAAACAATCCCTTTCCACCTTGTCCTGTTTTCAGCTGCCCTAGTTGAGCTGGCAAAGTCCATCCCTGTCCACATTTTAATATTGTCTTCCCACCTCTTCTTCTGTCTACCTCTTCTTTTTTCCCTCACTGTGCCCTGTAGAATGGTCTATGCTAAACCAGAAGACATTGAGACGTGGCCTAACCACCTTAGTTTCCGTTTCAGGAGGTCATCATGCTCTCCAATGGCTACTTGGATCTTTCTGCGAACCTCCTCATTGGTTATATGGTCCTTGTACGAAATGTTCAGTAACCTTCGGTAGCATCTCATCTCAAAGGCCTGCGCCTTTTTCTCTAACTCTGCTGTCAATGACCACGATTCACAGGCATACAGAAATATGGGAAAGACAAGGGAGTGCATACGTTTCACCTTTGATCCAAGAGATATGTTGTTATCTCTCCAAATTGGTTTCAGCTTTGTACATGTAAGAGCTGGGGTGGTTTGTGCAATCCTTCAGAGAACCTCCTATTTTGAGTCATCATCTGAGACGATTGCTCCGAGGTATTTGAAGCTTGTTACGGTACCCAGCTTCTGCCTTTTTATTTTGATCTCCCCCTGGATGCCATTGGCGCTATTTCTCATCAATTTGGTCTTCTCAGCACTGATCTCCATCTTATGCCTTGTTCAGGTTTGGTCGAGACTTTCAACTAGAGCTTCTAGTTCCTGCTCTTTTTCAGCTAGAGCGCCTACATCATCTGCAAACCGCAGATTGGTAATGTTTCTGCCGCCTATGCTAACCTTCACGTCATGTTCTTCCAGAGCATCAGACATGATCCGTTCGAGAAAAATGCTGAAGAGGGTGGGTGACAGAAGACATCTTTGTCTTACTCCAACTGTTGTTCTGAACCATTCTCCTGTGCTGCCATTTATCAGGACTGCACTTGATATTGTACTTCCGCATGGTGGTCCATATGGTTGCTTGCCATACCCTCTCAAAGGCTTTTTTTTTAAATCAATGAAGACATGGTACATATTCTGCTGATGTTGGAGGTACTTTTCACACAGGATTCTAGGGTTGAAGATCTGTTCTGTAATGCTCCTTCCTGCTTGGAATCCAGCCTGTTCCTCAACGATTATCTATTCGGCTTGTGGTTTAAGCCTGTTCAAGATGACTTTCAGCATGACTTTGCTTGAATGAATGATGAGGCTGATGGTTTTGTAGTTCTGGTGGCAGAGCTGTAGGTTGCCCTTTTAGGGAGTTTAATAATCAGCGACTGAGTCCATGGGGTAGGCCATTCTCCTGTTCTCCAGATCCTGTTACAGATATCTGTTAAAACACCAATCATGGTCTCCCCGCCAGCTTGAACAAGTTCTGCTGGTATATTATCGTCTCCTGCAGACTTCCCCTTCTTTAGTGCTGCTACTTCAATCTCAACTTCCTCACGAAGGATCGGTTGTTGATCTTCTTCTGGGCCCTGATTGCAGTCCAGAACCATATTGTCACCGTAAGTCTCATGGTTGTATAGTTCTGAGCATTATTCTGTCCATCTGCTGAGAATCTCTTGTTCACCTGTAAGGTATTTCCCAGACCTGTCCTGGATAGTTGTGGATCTACCCTGTTTCTCTGAAGTTAGATCCTTCACCAGCTGGTATGCTTTCTTGCTGTTGTTTTTGTTCAGGCAAATTTCAATCTCCTCGCACTGGCTAGCTATCCAGTCCTCCATAGCTTTCTTTACTGCCTTCTGAATCCTCTTGTCTGCTTCCCTGTATTCTTTTGCTCCTCCCGCTTCATACCGCTTCTTCAAATTTCTCCTCTCATCACAGAGGTCGAGAACATCTCTGGTGACCCAGGGCTTTTTCCTACGGCGCTCCTTCCCAAGTATCTCACTGGCTGCATGACTGAATAAGATGTGCCTAACTACTTTAATTTATTTTCTCTAACACTCCAAAATTTAGTACCGCTCAAAATGGTACACAAACAAGCCGTGACTTTGTTTCCTGACCATTCTGTATAATTGAGCCGCGACACAACAAAACCAACAATGTGGTTGTGCGCCCAGCGCAGACTCAGATCAGCCTAGGCATCCGCCCAGTCTGATCAGAGTCTTCGCTGTCCGCATGTAGGTAGGTTAGACCCTTAGCTACCCTTTAAGCGCTTAGTAAAGAGTCTGATCAAACTTGTCGGATGTCCAGGCTGATCTCAGTCTGCGCTGGGCGCACAACCACATTGTTGGTTTTGTCGTGTCGCGGCCCATATTCCATGAGAAAAAGGCAGGCATCTTGTCGAAATGAAGTCGTACCAAGGTATCAAGGTCGCACCGGATTCTAAGTTACGACTCTCTGTGCCTGCTAAATACCACCATTACTGAGTAGTCTTTGTCTCCTTACCCCAAGGAAAAAGATCTAAAGAATAGACGACTACATAGAGCCATATTTCCATCATGCGAAATTATATGAATATAAAAAGACATGCAGTGAACGCTTGTACAAACATACAAAGCAATGCGCATAACCACATGCACATATCCTTTCTTAGTAGACACGGGAAGACAAGAGCCTATTCCCAGGACATTAGTTGTTTCCTCACTTAAACAGAAATAAGACGGACAATTTGACGTTGTAAATTACTTACTTCCTTCACAACGACATATCGCCATTTGACTTCAGTTATTGATAGATGCTTAAACTAAGATACAGTAGAGTTACCGTATTAAATAGCATGTAATAATACAAGACAACAAGCCTATATGTTGTTTAAAAGAAACTCTAGGGGCCGTATTTATAAAACGACTTAAAATCGTCTCCCCGTACATCATCACAGTGCAGATTATATTTTCTGGTCCTTTGGGATCGTTGAGTTCATTTGAGTTATTTTGAATAAGCCGGTGTTAAAGGGCGTGGCTGGTGTCGCACATTTCATTGCTGGTCATGAACAGACTCAAATAAACCGAGTCTGCTATTTTCTGTTCTTTGATGTATTCCTTGCTTCCAAAGGATCTTACATTTCAGAACTTAATTAAGTGTTTGCTATGCTGTTGCTAAGGCTGAATTTCTATAAAGGAGATTCCCTACAAATTAGCTCCAGAGCAAATTTCATAGTTGTAGGGAATCTCCTTCATAAAAATTTAGCCTTAGCAACAGCATAGCAACGACTCTAGTTGTATAGGGGTTAGCACAGATAGGAATTATTCTATAAATTAAAGGATATTGTTTCTTTTTCAAAGAAATTTTCGTCAACTTGTGTTTTAAAAATCGATATGAAACTCAATACATTTTCTTACTTTTGATCCCGGCGAGGAAGTCCGTATACCTATGGGCCACAGTAAATCTCATGACTAGTTGTCTAATACGAATGGGGGGGGGGGGGTACAATAACACATTAACATGCCAAGAGAAATACCAAGATATACTTAAAAATGTGTCTACCTGGAAATTGAATATGGCGTAAATACAGAATTCAGAAAACAAGTTTTCCTTCGTAGCTGTCGTAATCGGTATTAAATAAGTATTTCAAGAGCATGAGACACGTTTACTCACCAAAGACAAGAAAAAGCTATTATCATACGACATAACATTTTAGTTGGGACCGTACTACGTATCTTTATCATATGACGTCGCATCTGGGAGTGTAATAAAGCAATGCCTTAAAACGATAATCACCTGGTGGATTAAATATGCAAATAACGTCATAACGTTATGCGTTTGCATCCACAAATACGTCATGTTTTCTAGTGGCGATCGTGACGTTTTAGCGCAAAATTTGCTAATAAAATGCGATTTTAGTGTCATACGATAAATTTTGCTTTCGTTCTCCTGTATTATTAAATTTATTAAACTCGTTGAGGGAAACCGATAAGATGCTCGGCATAGCCTCGCATCTTTTTTTCCCCAACTCGCTAAATAAATTCAATAATACATGAGCACTCATGTAAGATCCTCTGTATGTTGCTGTTTTGGCCACTGGCACTTGACCAATACTGTGTATGTATGTTTAACAGCGTTTCTACGAAAAAAAATGTTTCCTTGCTAAAAAAAAGTATAAGACTATGGTCAGGCAGCACCTGAACTCGACCCACAGACGATCACAAACCTGGTTCAAAATTCGAGTATCGTTCGGGTTCCGACAGAAATCTTTATATTTCTTGATAAACCCATCAACAATGATTCTCGAGGCATAGGTAAAATTTCTGTGCAGCCTTCGAATAATGAGAAAACTTGATTTGCTTGTCAAAACTTTTTCATGCCTCCGTTCAGGAGAAAACGTCTGTCATTGTTTACTTCCGGTAAGGGAAATAACACGTGAGATTCACGCGCTAAAAGACGGTTCTGATCCGGTAATTTGAAAAGTAAGGTTACACACCACCAAATCACAGCGGTAGAATTGCAGCGCGGAGAGTCTACAACGAGGCGTAAAGGGTTTCGGTTAATTTCAAAGCAGTATTCATGGTTGTGGCGACATGGAAAAGAATGAGGAGAACTCGTCAGATTTCTCGAGAAGCATACAATGGTAAATGTTAAATCCTTCAGTGGTAACCCCACCTCCTCCCCCGCCACAGTCCCACCACCCCACCCGCCCCAACCCCTGTGATTAAAGGTTTACAGATAAATATCAACGATTTAAAGATTTAAATAAATATCAAAGATTTTAAGATAAATACCCTCCGGAAATCTTTTTTTTTCTGACCCACCCATAGTAAGTTTTTACTAATCATGCATAAATGGAGGTGACTAAAGCCTGATTTCTCAGGAAGCTTGTGTATTTCATATTAGCATACACTTTATTTATTAACTTATTTGTTTGTTTGACCTTGTGAATTTCTTACCGCCACCTCACCCTATCCCACTTCCTCCACCCTCTCTCCAGTTCTACCATAACTGAATATAAGAATCTAATGTTCTCCCTTCTCCCCCTCTCCCTTCCCCCCACTTACCGCCCACCATTCTCAAGCGTCTTTCAGTGAGAAAACTGTATACAGAAGTTACATAGCTATATGTATGGAATTTTTGTGTAGGCCCCTACTGTTTACTCAACTGTTTACTCAGTGGGGTAAATTGGGGTAGAACTGGGGTAAACGAGATATACTTTAATCCCAGCAGGCACATGACGTTGAAATGACGTCGTACTCACGTCGATGCGACTCAGTAACGTCGCATCGACGTCATTAGGACGTCATTTCGACGTCATGAGCCCGGTGGGATATTTTGCACGCCGTACCCAGCATATGATTGGTAGTTATATATAGTGCCAACATGTTTGACTCTCGCTATGTCATATCAGCCCGTAACATACAGGTGCTTTTCCATTAACTGTCCCACTTGTCCCAAAGTCCCATACTGCGACATTAACTTTGTACATGCACATGCATGTATGCTGACTGTATACTGTGCACTGTCTGTGTACAACTTACTGTCTACGACGCCCTGTCTACGGTCTACTGCATACCGTGACATTTTACGCATGCTGCTAACTTTTTGCTCTGCGCAATGTTAATGTCACAGTAGACGATACGCAGTATTTACAAAGTACACAGGACGAACTAATAATCAGTGGATAGTAAACAGTATGTAGTGCACAATAGGCAGTAAACTCAGAATATGCGCATGCTGTACTGGAAAAATGATAACTTAAGGGTATATCATTATGCCCGATTCCATAGAAACACAAGAATATATCGAGTGACCACAAAAGTCAAAGTGACACCAAACATTATGTTCCAGTTAATTTGTCTAATTGTAACGTTCAGGACAGGTGAGTCACTACATATTTTTGTATTTATATCAAACTTGATGTCAGCAACGTAAAACTGACATGCGAGTCAGTGATACTGGTTGCAGCGGAAAATCTCTCACTCTATTGTTTCTTGTTTAAAAGTGAAGGTTTTGATGATAATTAAAATTCACGAAACCTGTATGGGCTTACAAGAGAATCTCTCTCTCTCTCTCTCTCTCGTAGATTTACATCCTGCAGAACTATGAATCCAATTATTGTTTTAAATATAAATTTAGAAGTAAATTCAAAATAATAACCAATTAAGAAGCAACAACGTACCTTAACATTCCATTAATGACAGACCGTTAAAAAGGACGTGAAATCGCATGTCACCCATCCATTCATCCTTTTTCTATCTCTTTATTGATCCTCGGGCTAATTTGCTTTCTACTGTGCCTTTTCGACAAGTTACCGTGTACTATACATAATAACTGATAGATGATTATTTAAGGAACATTTAAGTAATTGTTATTATATATGCACTGCCAATGAAGATCAAGCCAAATTTCAATTTTCCCACTAAAAAGATGGATAAATGACGCGATTTTACACCCTTTTTAAACTGGCTCATTCTGAGTCATTATCAGAAGCAATCATGTTCGTACATCAAATATGCTTCAAGATATAAGGCAACATCACTGGACCATGAAGTATAGGTCACTGTGACCTACTGCTTGGGTTCAAGGTTATAGTCATACTGAGTGATTATCCCAAGCAATCATTTTCTTTCTACGTTCAGTCGACCGTGAGATATAGGTCTTGGCCCGAAATGCTTCACTGCTTTCAGTAGATCTTCCCCGGAGCAAGTTTGAAGACTCTAGCCCTTGCGGTTTCATGCACTGCTTTCAGTAGACCATCCCCAGACGTATATATGGAGTAAGTTTAAAGACTCTAGCCCTCGCGGTCACTTAGAAACTGAGATAAGGGCAACATGTGGATATTTTTCTATGTTCAGTCAACCGTGACATTAACCCCATTGCCCGATATGCATCCCTGCTTTCAGTATACCATCCTCAGACGTATCTTTTTAGCAAGTACATAATAATGGCCTCTTATTGAAGACTGTGACATTGAAAACTGACCCCTGCCTTGTTCAGAGACGCGTCACAAAGTACTGAATTGACACAACTAAATGAAATTTTCGGGTTGGACTGTCCGATTATCTACCTATAACACTGTATGAATTATTGTTTTAAATTATTTGTTATTTCCAAGAAAGTACCAAAATATTACTGTGTGCGTTTCTTTTTTTGTTTGGTATAATACTAACTGCCAACAGACACGAAAATTTGAAATATCTTAGGGGCTTAACCCCCTATTATTGCCCTTAATGAGAATGAAACATAATTGTGCGTACTGTGTAATTTCCCCTAGCTACGCCCCTGCTCAGGTTAATGCAGCAGAACTCGTTGAATTACCATGTAGTGTTGATACACTATTTGCATTGAAATATCAATGTTAAGGCGAAAATCACTGTAAATTTGACGATCCTGATCAGACACTACGGTCTTATCTAGTCTATATTTTGCAAAGTCAAATTACGGTCTGTAATGCTAGATTCTTTCCGTGCTATAGGGGCACAGGGGCTTACTGAGTTAATAATTATTGACATGTTCGTACATTTGTATACATTCAACTGTTAGTCAACAGACGTAACCGTTGCTAGTGAAGGACCTCGTGAAAATATCGCTGAAACGCCGTAAAAATCATCTGAGAGTTTAATAGGTCCAACTGTTTAAGTAGCCAAATTATTGAAGCTAAGAAGGTTGGCAGAACGCCTCAGAGGAACTCTCTTATAAAATAATGTCATATGATCCGATACTGTCGCACATGATTCGATACTGTCTTAGGGCCCTCCTGTAAGTCTGGATAGGTTATCTGCCCTTACAGGAATACATTTCGTAAATATTTTGACGTGGATAGATAGAAGGGAGATTTTGCAATTTTTATTTGTAATACCATACATGATTCTAGCATTCATTACAACAAAACATGAGTTTTATTGAACTTGATCCGATTCTGTCGAGTCTATTGTAGGTCATAAAGCACCGACGAACTCCGATGCTCAGTGAGCTTACCCGGCGGGTACATGACGTCGGAATGACATCGTACTGACATCGATGCGATGTAATCATGCCATATCGACGTAGGTACGACGTCATTACGACGTCATGCACCTGCTGGGTAATTGGACGTACCAAATTGCAGTGTCTAGCACACATGATAAAAAGCTGCAAGCAGAGGCGCTTCTTCGAAGTGTCTTTTGATAAGGAGTCCAACACGCTGACATACTGAATTCAATGAAACGTTTTTACCTAAACTTTGTAGATATTGATATAATAGGCATGGACGTTAGACCCCGCATGGGCGGGTTGGCCCACCTTACCCTACCATCTTTGGGTTTTTGGTCATGATACATTTTAAAAAATACGCAAAAACGTATAACACTGTCAGATTTTCAGACTAGTGCCTGCTGAGCAGTTGAAAGAAAAATCTATGGGGGAAAAATGGTCGCCAAGTAGTTACGGATTTATTGTAATTAAGTCTTACAAAAAAAAAATCTTACATCTGGGGCATCTAATGTCCTAACTGGAAATGGTTAAACAATGCAGAAATACGTCCAAAAGACGCAGATGGAATGACAAACAGTGTTAACCCTGTTCAGGAGCAGTAAGGTCAGGGTCTGCACTGCTAGCTCAGACCTGTCTGCAAACCAATACTCAAAACTTTCGTTGCTTTAATACTTTCTTCCCTTTCTTTCCTTTTCTTTTTTTTTCTTTTTTCTTTCCTTTTTTTTTTTAAGCCCTTTTTATTTCTTAACGTACATGACCTCGGACATTTTTGTCATTAGGTCACATCGAAGAGTGTGATGCCGTTTCTAGATGCAAGGATCCATCTTGGGCGCGGTAAATCAGAAACCGGCCAGCCTCGAAAAGAGGTTGATATTCGATTGAAATTTTCCGCACATCGAACAAGGACAGAGCTCTATGACAGTAGCTTCACTACACCTACACTTAGTCACCCGTCTCAGGGAAAACCGATATCCAAACATATATGCGCTTTTAATTTCAGAAATTGAAACTTACAGGTGTAATAAGTGTTTTTTTTCCCAAAAAGGTGAGGGGTGGGGGTGGGATGGGGAAGAGAAATCTTTTATCTTGTGCCTCGATTTAAGACTGACCGCGTCAAAATGTTTTAAACGAACGCTTAGCATCAACAACTGGTCGATGTTGTCTATTTGATTAAGAAGGACACTTCATACTGGATGGAGCACATCTCTATGATTACATCTTGTTCATCCGTGGGAGACCCGATAGCTCAGTAGACTAAGAGCTGGCCTGCTGATCTAGTCGTCCCGGGCTCGAGCCCCGCTGAAGGCAAAATCTCCGCAACCGTAAACGGGGTTCAGCTTCACACAGTCTTTTATAAAAACCCTCCCATTCTTCGGATATGACTGAAAGACCGTTGAAAAGGACGTAAAATCGCAATACATCCATACACCCATCCTCGTCCGTATATGTAGCAGCATTGGAGAAAATCGATCATAGAGTTAGGACGATTCCAGTCTGTTTCCTAGTCAAAGTTGACTTGAAAAGTGTTCTCAATTTCAATCCCACTTACATTCAGACAAAACAACGTCGTATCAGTATCGCTGCAAAGTCAGGATTGACGTGAAATGTTTGTGGCAAGGCATCGATCTTGCTATGATGGTCAATCGAGGGTGTCAACGATTCTGAGGAATACATATATTATCAGTTGGTAAATACGTCGACTCAACGCAATGACGTGGTTACGCCGTTGTGACGTCAATTGAACGTCTATTCGACGTATTTTCAATGTTGACTTCTTGTTCGGTATAGGGTGAGGCCAGAGAGTACTAATTTCACTGTGACTATATTCCTCACAGTTACATCTACTTCTAATTGAAATGCTGGCTGAAATGCATATCGGGGGGGGGGGGGTGTCTGTTGTTGGTTGTGAATCAGTGCTCGAGTAAGGGGCGATGGAGCAGAAAAAGAGTTAATAAAATCATCACGCATTTAATTTTCTGGAGAATGAATGATTGTGTGATGTTAAAGTAATCAGATTCAGACTATACTCTACCTGTGCACTGTCTTTGCCCCTTCTTCCAAAAACTGGAGGCACCCCATACCGGTGGTACACAGTAAAGTAACCCGCCTCGACTGTTCTTTTGACTTTCTACATATTTCTTTTATCAGGAAGGTTTTCCCCGTACCCGCTTGCCCTGTTAAACACAGGTTATGCCCTGCTAAAACAATCTCCTCCGCTCTCTGTTACCCAGCCGTCAACATGGTCGGTGACCCTCTAAAACAGTTTGGTGGTGCACGACCTATCAAGAATTTCGTCGCGTGCGTATTACTTCCCCTGTGCGCATAGCCAGTAACAGAAAGCCGGAAACCAAGCCGGAAGTGAAGAGTGACAGATGTTTTCTCCGAAATCCAAAATTCACAAAACATGTTTCGTTTGGACTTTTTCCTAGTTCGTCAGGAGGATTTAAAGAAAATTACGTATGCACCGAACAACTCCAATGATGTGGCTTTAAGGAGGATGCCACTATCCCTTTCTGAAATTCGGCGATAGCCGAACTGTGAACAAATTTTGGTGAGTGGGGTGCAAAGTTTCTGGTTTACCATTCTTATTTATATTTTTTAGCAAGGAAATATTTTTTCTTAGAGATACTGTTGGTCAAGTGCCAGTGGTTTTGGCATATAATATTGAAATAATACAATGTTCTGTCAGCTGTTTTTACGAAGTAAAGCGACAGGACATTCGCGCAATTTTAATTTCTCTTAGCAAACAGGGGTGGTCGCAGTCGAGCTATGGTGCTGGGTAACTATCAGTACCGGGGCGTCCTACCAATTTGGTTTAAAAACTTTTTTATTCATGCAAGGCTCACTGACAAGAAATATACATGTAATATTTATTGAGGATCTGCACGGAAGCATATTGCTTATAAAGTTCATTTCCTCGTTCATATAATTAACACTATATATTCTGTACGTCATTGTAACAGCATGACTAATATATTAGTCCTTTTTTGGCTAAGGACTTAATACTAAACAAACAAAATGTCATTGAACGCTCAAGCACTACTTTAGGGTTTATGTCCCGCCGCGCAGAGAGCCAGATAAGCTTCGTATTTCCGTAAACTACGGACCTAAAAAGACAAAATAGGAAGGCTCTTCAAAGTTACGATAGCCATTTCTCAGCTTACGAAAGCAGCTCAAAATTGCTACGTATTTACGCTATAGCATGCGCGGATAGCAAGCACGTTACCTATTTTTAGCATTTACTAATCATGGCTTTAGCGCATGCGCTGTCTGAGCATGCGCAGTCAACCTTTCTTTCAAGAACAGAAAGCACATGGGAAGTACATGGAACCTATTTTAAGCATTCTGTTTTCCGTTTAGTTGGTAATTTTCATGAATAGACCGGGAACAAGCATGAGTATCGAAAGGAGGGGTGTCTATAAGGCTGTTTTCATGGCCACTACCGATTTTCTCTAAACTTTGTAAACTCAGACTGCTATGTGTTGGCTGTAATGTCATGCGATATTAAATCATTTGGTGAAGGTTTCTTTGGTGTGTACGAGATGAAAGTGGGTGGGGTAATTCTGACCCGAAGAGGGTTCTGTTAAGAAAATGCTAATATTTTTATTGCTACTTAGAACTGGAAGTCTACCATTTTATGACTCCTTATGCAATGCCAGATATAACAAATGAATATAATACTTTTGTGAAATTTCTACATGCAGTGCGTTTATACTCACTTGTATGACATACCTAAATTTTAGCCTTTTTTATTCTCCAACTTTACGCAAAACCACAACAGCTTTTTACACTAAAAGCTATTCCAGTGATATTTTGCAGTTATACAGTATATTAAATGGTTGTTCCAAAATTATGCCGATAATTTTCTACAATGAATATTTTATGAGTTATCTCCCCTTAAAACCGCTTCTTTTATTTTTTTCAAAATTATTACTCAGATTTTATATCCCCCGCCACATGTTAGTGGCGGGATATTTATACCCCGACATGCGAAGTATGTCAGGGGGTATATAGTTTTTGTCATTCCGTCTGTTTGTCCGTCCGTCCGTCCGTTCGTCAACTTTACGTCAAAGTTTTGCGTTAAACCTTTTGTGGATGCTCATTTCTTTAACCTTATATCAGATTCTCTTCATATTTACTTTGTTATATCTCTATAGCTTTACCTTTGATCTGAAATATCAAGGCACCTGGGTCAAGCCCCTGGGAGGAGGTCACGGGTCAATAATCATGACTTAGGCATTTTCATTATGTCAAAGTTTTGTGTTAAACCTTTTGTAATTGTTCATATTTCTGTAACCACAGGTCAGATTCTTTTCATATTTGATTCATGATATCTCATGAACATTACCTTTGATGTGAAGAGTCTTTGCTTCTGGGTCAGGCCCCTGGGTGGGACCAAGGGTCAATAATTAGGACTTTTGCCTTTTCATTATGTCAAAGTTTAGGGTTAAACCTTTTTTAATTGCATATATCTCTGTAAATGCATTGCAAATATCTTTCATATTGTATTCATGATATCGCTATAGCACTGCTTTTGATAGGGACTTCAGGGTCAGGCTCATGGGTGGGACCAGGGGTCAATAACTAGGACTCAGCCATTTGTTTTATTTTTTGCTTGTTCTGAAATATTTAAATGAAGTCTAGTGATGCATGACTAATTCTATTATATACTAGTTTACCATTTACATGGATGCTGCTGCTGACTCAATGTCAAGGTCACAGACTTAGAATTTGTTCCATTAACATTTGCATTTAACTTTCGGTTAAAATGTTGCTTTCATTTGACGACGGCACTGGTCGGGTATACGTGAGCCCCTGCTTACATGCTTTAGTTTGTTTTCTGCTGTAAGTATTTCTGTTTATCTGTTGTACGTACATTTGTCTGCCTGTCTGTTTGTCCGTATGTCAGTCTGTCTATCCGTGAGTCTTCGTAATATTTAAAATAAAATAAAACTAATGCCCTCTGTCAAATGTCTTTGCTTATTTTCTCAGAATTGTATCATGTTCTTTCCAGTCTAAGTAACGTATTTTGCAGCTTGTAAAGACACAAGACAAGTGCACATGCCATGTTTGAAGAAGATCCATCAAAAATACTCGAGGTATCGAAAGGAAACGAAGTCTCACGAATAGACAGACTGACATACGGACACTCAGACAGGCAGACAAATGTACGTACAACAGATGAACAGAAATACAAACAGCAGAAAACAAACTAGAGCAAGTGAGCAGGTGCTCACGTATACCCCCAACCAGTGCCACCGCCTAATGAAAGCAAACTTTTAACACAAAAAATAAATTGAAATGTAAATGGAACAAATTCAAAGTCTGTGACTTGACCTTAGGGCAGCAGCAGCATCCATGTAAAGTAGACTAGTATAAAATAAAATTAGTCATACATCACTAGGCTCCATTAGAATATATCAGAACAAGCAAAAAATACAAATGGCTGAGTCCTAGTTATTGACCTCTGGCCCCATCCATGAGGCTGACCCTAAAGTCCCTATCAAAAGCAATGCTATAGAGATACAGTGAATACAATATGGAAGATATTTGCAATGCATTTACAGAGATATATGCAATCAAAATGGTTTAACCCAAAACTTAACATAATGAAGAGTTGTAAGTCGTAATTATTGACACTTGGCCCCACCCAGGGGCCTGAACCAGGGGCAAAGACTCTTCACAACAAAGGTAATGCTCAAGAGATATCATGAACCAAATATGAAAAGAATCTGACCTGTGGTTACAGAAATATGAACAATTAGAAAAGGGATAACACAAAACTTTGACATAATGAAAATGCCTGAGTCATGATTATTGACCCCTGACCTCCTCCCAGGGGCCTGACCCAGGTGCCTTGATATTTCAGATCAAAGGTAAAGCTACAGAGATATAACAAAGTAAATCTGAAGAGAATCTGATATAAGGTTAAAGAAATATGAGCATTCACAAAAGGTTTAACGCAAAACTTTGACGAAAAGGTGACGGACGGATGGACGGACAAACAGACGGAATGACAAAAAATATATACCCCCTGACATACTTCGCATGACGAGGGTATAAATATCCCGCCACTAACATGTGGCGAGGGATATAAAATCTGAGTAATAATTTTGAAAAAAAAAATAAAAGAAGCGGTTTTAAGGGGAGATAACTCATAAAATATTCATTGTAGAAAGTTATCGGCATAATTCTGGAACAACAATTTAATATACTGTATAACTGCAAAATATCGTTGGAATAGCTTTGAGTGTAAAAAGCTGTTGTGGTTTTGCGTAAAGTTGGAGAATAAAAAAGGCTAAAATTTAGGTATGTCATACAAGTGAGTATAAACGCACTGCATGCAGAAATTTTACGAAAGTATTCTAATCATTTGTTATATCTGGCATTACATAAGGAGTCATGAAATGGTAGACTTCCAGTTCTAAGTAGCAATAAAAATATTAGCATTTTCGTAACAGAACCCTCTTCGAGTCAGAATTACCCCACCCACTTTCATCTCGTACACATCAAAGAAACCTTCACCAAATGATTTGATATTGCATGACATTACAGCCAACACATAGCAGTCTGAGTTTACAAAGTTTAGAGAAAATCGGTAGTGGCCATGAAAACAGCCTTATAGACACCCCTCCTTTACCGATCTTTGTCCGTAAATAGTTAGAC
>OZ022501.1:25932663-25981137 GCA_963989385.1 Ctena decussata | reverse complement strand
GTAAACCGTTGGTTGTCAGTTTCGTGATAAGTCTGTGTTTTGTGACAGACAAGCCATTATCCTATTAAGCGAAGCGGATTTTCTGTTGTTTATAAATAATCTGAGTCCTGGTAAAATACTGGATTTATTTAAAGATGTTTAACAGGTTGTACATAGCTAAGTTGAGAAAGAAAAATTTTATGAAGATGTGGCCTAGATGTACTCTGTTTGCTCAGGCAATATGTATACTTAGTAAAACAATTGAAGGATATTAAAATTCTATGATTATTTCTTCCTGAAAAGAAAATGTTTACAAAATTTGATATGCACGCATTTAGTAATACTGGGAATTTACAATTGTAGAGAATGCCTGATTAAAGTCACGCTTAAGTGGTTACTGTAGAGTACCGCTCCAAATGTCTTACCCCCACAGCTTAAATTCACAAAAATGCATACAAATCGCTTAATTGTTGCGTAGACTCGTATTAAGAAGTTGAATACGGTACCATTGGAAGATCGCCATACCCCTGTAATGTTAGTGACTCAGTGAATAAATTAGAGAAATTGCCAAAAATGACAATTATGATTTCTCCTGCTCGTGCTCCGGATGTTCCTAAGTTTAACCTCGACAAGCCGCATAATAGGTGGTATCAGAGTATTGTAAGAGACATTAAAATAATCAGGCAATCTGATTTTTGGGGTTACATCAGGAAAAAGGGGGTTTAAACTCAATTTAATTGTCTGTGAAGTTTTGCAGAAGGGGGTTAGTGCAATTGGAGTAGTACTGTACTGTTACCTCTGAAGTGTGGCGTTAATTGAAGTGACATTTTATTTGCAGATGTCCGGTACTATTTCAAACATGCATATCCAGTTTGGTACATAGTATATAGGGCATCACGAATATGGCAGAATTTTGATATCCTTCAATTGTTTTACTTAGTATATATCCAATAATCAGAGGATGTATGGAAAGTTTAAAGATGAATGCGTACACTTACAGTGAAGCAACTCTGCAACTTTCATTTTTTTGTCTTCGAACAGCTCTGAATGCAACCTATTTGAGCCGCGACATGACAAAACCAACACAGTGGTTGTGCGCGCAGCGCAGCCTCAGATCAGCCTGGGCATCCGCTCAGTCTGATCAGAGTCTTCGCTGTCCGCATGAAGGTAGCTTTGCCCCATAGCTACCCTTTGAGCGCTTAGGAAAGAGTCTGATCAGACTGGGCGGATACCTAGGCTGATCTGAGTCTGCGCAGGGCACACAGCCAAATTGTTGATTTTCTCGTGCCGCGGCTCAATTTTTAAAATTAGAAGGGCAACTTTATGCAGGAAAGCAGTCAGGAAGTTAAAAAAAAGTTGGAAACATGATGCAGAATCATAAAATGTTAATGCACCTTAATAAAATAATAATAATAATAATAATAATAATTATAATGAAACAAGCTTTATCAGTTCAGAAACAGCGATGTCAGCTCAATATGCGAATCCGTTAAATATGCAGATCATCACCTTCACAGATAGACAGTTTCTCAAATACGATTCAATTAATCAAGAAATGACTGTTGATTTTCTGTGAGTCGTACCTGTCCCTGCGAAATTTGTTCTAGAACTAACATAAAGTTTTTGAACGTTCAAGAACTTTTGTTGAGCCTTTAGAACTGTTCTTGAACTGATAAAAAAGTTCTTGAACTGTGGTTCTGGAACCCGAATAGTTCTTGAAAACTGGTTCTAAAACTAGTGAGATCTAACGAACATTTATTCTAGAACTGAACCAGTTCTTGAACTCATTTGCAAGTTCTAGAACTGTTGGCCAACATTCAAATGGTTCTTGAAAAGTTGTCACAAAATTACAAAAGTGAAAGAACAAATTTTTTAGAACTACATGATAGTTTTTGAACTGGCTTGTAGGTTCTACAACTGTTGTCCTATTATGAAAATTTAAAATTAATGTTCAATCGTCAACACCTGACAGGAAGCTCTGAAAAACCTGGTTCAAAAACCGTACTAGAACTGAAGTGAAATAAGCCTCCCTTTAAATTAAGTACACAATTCTAGTTATTTGAATTAATTACTTTCAGACAATTAATTACTCTAAATATCTAAATAGACAAGAAAACAATAAACACCATCTAGGTTTCCACCTTATCATACAGAACTTACAATTTGGCAATTTTAACTATAATTTGACAACAACACTTTGAATACCCATTAGTTATGAGTTTTCAGAATACTATATACAAAATTCAAAACAATATAGTTTGTTTATATGGGATCTGCCTGTAAGGCAGAGTGCCTAGAGACATTCTGTCTATCATTATAGATAGACACTCTTGGCATAATGTGTCATGAAATATAAATGACATGCGTTGAGAACAGGATGACTATGCACTCAGTTTGGTTCCCCTGTGGGGAATTCAAGTATTCATTCTAGAACAGTTCTTGAACCAGTTCTAAAATTGTTCTTGAACATTAAATGGCCGTTCTAGAACTTGAAGTTCAAGAACTAGTTCAAGAACTTCACAGAAATTGTTCTAGAACAATTTCTCAGAAGTTCTTGAACTAGTTCAAGAACTGTTCTAGAATGATTTCTTGAATTCCCCACAGGGGTTAACTTTGTTACATACGATTTGATCATTGGATATTAACAAATAACAAATCTTTTGACAAATGACAAATTTTTATTCAGCACGAACACACTTACGATAAATGGTTAAAGACAGGGATGTGACTATATAAGGAGGATTAACATCCACAGTGTCATTCTGTCTCTTGATCTCATAGTGTCAACACCTCCAGTCAGCCAATAAAATCATCATAACTGTTTATTCTGGTCCACTGATTGGTTGACTAAATTTTCACACCTTTACCTTTACAGGTAACATTGTTATATGCTGGGAACCAGACCCCCGGCAGAGAAGTCCTGTCTTTAAGGCTGATACAATAAAATTACCAAATATCCTGGGAATGTTAACAACTTTATGGTGAAAAGGTGCATCTCCAGGTAAAGCTCTCCCATTTCCTACATGACCCCCTCTATAAACAAGAAACCCGGGTCTGTTCGAAAGCAGGCTCCTCCCTCAAGAGGGAATCCAGGTTGATCAACCCCTGCCACCAAGGGAAATTAACAGGAAGCAATAAATGGGTAGCACAAAAGTTGCCTGCCTTATCGAAAAGTCAAAGGATACGAAGGTATATCTATTTACCTAAGCAAACTTACTAAAACTAAGTATACTGATGGACAGATGGTAGTCAGAAGAGAAAATATTCTCAAGGTATATGTGTTCTTTGTTTCCAGCAATGACTTATGAAAGTGGGAGATAATTTAGAATAACAGGATTAACTGTTACCTTTATCCTGCAAAACAGATCCAGTTTCTCATTATAATGGCCCCGATCGGATTAGTCTAATGTGACTTCAAAGTATATTGCTGTATAAAAGTTCAATAATTTATAACTGACCATTCTTGGTGTGATACTTCAACTATACACCTGGGAAAAAGTTAAGCACACCCAATTATTGTTGCAGAAGTTTAATCTAAACTTTTCACAACTTTTCACTGATAGTATTCCAAACCGTTTCTTTTCGTAAGTATTAAGCCTTGATATACTGCTTCTTGATATCCGAGTAAATGAAATGGGCATCAGTTTGAAATAAATCAGTCAAATTTTTAATTGAAAGCGCGCGCTATATTTTGAAGGAAAAAAGCCTCTTGTTAAACTTTGGGGCTGCAATCAAGGAACTTCGTGGTTCATTGGCTGTTTATATCCAAAAAAGACTGTTTTGACAAGCACATGAAGTCTAAAGCTTGTTAAAGGTATGTAACTCAATTAGTCCGTGAATAAGAGTGCGAACGTCATCCCTATATAAAACAGGAACGTTTTGCTACTCCAGAAAAAAAGTATCATCATTGTGACAAAGGATGGCCCCAAATTCAGTCAGAACTAAATAGATGTAACAGTTCCGATTTTTGAACTTCAGTCAAAATCAGTTTCAACATCTGGGTTTTCTTTCAATGGTGCTCGATGGAAAAAATGTATTTTTACTGCGGAGTGTTTAAAGTGATTGTTCACATCTTTTTCTAAACCTTTATAACATAGGTTAAATTATATGATGAGAATTATACCTCTAAAATTTTTGTGAAAATCATTTCAACTAGCGTGTAATTTGATGATAATCACTTGCCCCAGGAGTCTGCCATTTATCAGTTGAATGACCTCAAATATTTTCTGTTGGAATCACTTAGCAGCAGCAGCAAGGTCAAATGAGATACAGAGCAGCTGGAGATATTATCTTAGCGTAGTGCCCCTATGCAAAGGCAGATCAGTCTGTTCATTGAAATGCATACTGTTAAACGTTAACAGGGCACTCGTGCCTTTGCAACACCCGATTCAAAAAACAGTGTAGACCATGATCAGACTGTTTCTGTAGGAGGAGTCTGATCTGGTATAGCACTGTTCTGTGCCAATACTTAGAATTTTATGGTAATTCTGGCAATAAAATCTGGCATTAGCAGGTCCGCTTAAAACACATTTAAATAGTACTAGTTCCTAATATAAATGATAATACTGAATACATTAAATAATGCATGAAAATGAGAATAATGGTAATAACTGTTGGTTTTACATACTTTGGAGGAAGAGAAACGCAGGAGCTTATGGTATAAAAATGTGACATAAGATGTGTGTAGAACAAATTGGTCTAAATACAACAAATCAAAGTGTCTGTCATGTTATGGGTGATACAGTGTATATAGGATAAATCCCAAAATAATGCTCATATTCTGAGCAGCGCATGCTTTTCCAAAGTCTGTGCACAGGCCTACAAAAAACTGCACTTGCACCATAGAAAATTGACCCTTCCAGTATGTCAAGCTATCATCTGCATTTGAAAGTCTCTCAAGTCTTCTTCTGTAAATTGGGGTTCCAAGTGGTGCCCTTTTAATGTTTCCCTCCTCAAACATATCCGAAGACGAAATAATTGCAATCTTTCCATATGGAATCACAGTCAACTCCACTGAAAGTGGTTCCCCTGCGTAAAAGTTTAGGTAAACAGACGCTTGCTATCCAGCTGTTTCAAGCTGTCAGACTGACCTGATGGAAAACATGTCTGCTGTCTGATGTTTAAGATAAGAGCAATAAACATGATTTTAATTACCTTAGCAGATGAAGAAATGAGCTGTAGAAATTAAATTAGAACATGCTGACATATTTATTTTTGATATAGAAAATCAGTTAAGAGATGTGAACAATCACTTTAACTTTTTGCCAGGTATTATTGTAAATGTTTGACGGCTTTGTATGAACCTCTGACATTTTGTATATCACGTATTTAGAATGATTTCGCTGTCATTTGCTATGAGAAAGCTGACCATTTGGCGTTTGATTGTCTTGTGCTTCGTGTGTCATCTTTTCTTTCCTTTCACATGTGGCTTATGGGCAGAATGTGGTAAATGATTGTGTCGATTTCTAAGGTGCTTTCCTCTGTGTCTAGGTTCCAGTTAAATAGAGAAAGTACGTATGTCTCATGGTGGCATATGACAGGCCGAATGTTTGTGATTGATGCTAGTACAACTGTTCAATTAGCCGAATTAAACAATTTTCCTGTAATGACAAACATATTATATGAATAAATGAGCCGACACGACACAATCAACAAAGTGGTATCCCTCCTATCAGCCTTGGCATCCCCTTATCTGATCAGAGTCTTCGCTGTTGGGGCATGGGTGTAGTTTTTCCCTTCGCTAACGTTTAAGCGCATAGCAAAGACTCTGATCAGACTGGGCGCATGCCCGGGCTGATGTGCGTCTTCGATGGGCGCACATGCCACTTTGTTTTATCGTGTCCCAGCTCAAATGAGATGTACATCTATAAAATGTTACTTAAAGGCATATGCGGACCACAATTCTCAGATCAGCTGGCGCAATAGCATACTCCGATTTGTCGTTGTCGTTAACACTGTAGCGTAAACTTGGCAATTAATTTATGCTCATAGTTTAATTCAAATTATTTTTTTAGAAATTAAGGTGTTTTTTGTGTTATTTTTGTTTTTGTAAAAAAATCTTCTTTTTTTGTGTTTGATGTCCGGGATTTGACTTCTACTACACTTGAAGCCAGTAAAATGCAACTGTCTGATTTTGGCCCTCGTAGGGATTTATGACAGATACGCTTCTTTATCAAGGAAACCAGGGTGTTTTACCACACTAATTTTTAATAGCAGTATTGTCGGAAAACTGTCAACGGTCCAATAAATGAGGACTGCATTTGTATATAAAGGGACTTAACTTCGACTTTTATTGAGGTTAAAGCGAAATTGACGTTTAATGAATGCTTCCATGTAACGTTTACACTGGCTCGATTCGGCTAAATTTCTCGATGTTTTCCATAACGGTCCAAAGTCTCTGCACGCATGTTGCCCGCGTAAATGCCGACGAAACTTTGCGCCTTCAAACCGGAAGTGCTTGTAAAGGTAGCGATTTTTTTAACAAATACTGATACCAATGTAAAGTGTTTGGCAAGATTTCATGTGTTCTTTCTCAAAAGCCTGTTATTTGGGCCTCAGATGAAATTTTACAAGATTCTCAAAATGTGTGAAAATTTCACGAAAAATTAGTTTAATGTCAAAATCTTTAAAACCGCACCCGCAATATAATTTTAGTTTTGCGTTGTTTTTCAATTTCAGGCATCATACTAAAGATCTTTTCAATAAAATTAGACTGAATCTGAATTACTTGAATATTAAGAATTGAATTTTGTTGGTTTTAACATTTTTTCTCACATTTTTTTTCTGAGACAAATCGACCTAAGCTAAACTGTTGCTAAAACCTTGCCGGACGAAAAGCGAATTGCATAAAGTATATTACACCCTTGTGGCAATACTTTTAAGCTGGATAAATGACAAGTAAAACGTTGCGTTTTTAATGGTTTCAAGTATACTTGCAAGCAAACCATGTGTTTTTGATTGATTTGTCGGTGTACGGCCACAGTAAACAGCTATGGTCATGTCGGGGCGGTCAGTTAACCTAACCACACTGTTCCTGGGCAGGCTTAGACCTCCTAAGCGTTTAACCAGTACTAAGTGCACATCCCTTTGCCAGTAACTGGGAACTGCCCTTCTTGAATCAGCAGTTATCAGTTACTGGCGTAACCAGTACTAAGTACACATCTTTTAGATATTGGCCTACAAGACCATAGTTTTTTTATACTGTTCGCACTGCAACCGGAAAAGTCACCCATTTCGCACACATCCGGTTTCTGGATCAAACTTAAAATGTCATTGAAAGTTATTTCTGGGATGAGTTATTAAACGATGCTAAATCACCATAAAACCCAATGCTATACGCTTAAAAATTACATCTATAGAGCAGCGCGAACTTTGCACCTGGATTATGTGCTTACAGCTGAAATTCTGGGACTAGCTACAGTGCATTCCTTCGAATTATTGCGTAAACATACCGGTAAGTCCGATCGAATCAAAACGTTCATTACCTCTGAATTTTAAATGAAGGTATTTGGTTACTTTTATGGGAAAAGATTTGTCCTCAAGAACTACGATATTTGAAATCATTTATTCTATAGCAAAATTTGTGACGTTTTGAAACGAGGGTACCTTTGTTCGGACTGCGTCTATGCAAGTAGTATTCGAAGTGTTTTGGCAAGAGGTTTACTTACTACTTTTATTACCACCAAGTTTTATTTGCTGATCCATTCGTCAAAATATAGAGTGATCGGTTATAAGTTTCGTTCAGTGTTTGTAATAAAGGCCGTTTTAAAACTATCAGTCTGAAGATTTAGGAAAAGATTGAAATTGTTCTTCTCTGAACCATTGTGTAAGGTTCTAATGCCTGAAGTACTGGAAAGCACACTCTCCCCTTACACCATACACTGTAAGAAAGATATCTGCTATGGAACAACACATCTGGTAAACTATGTTTTCATGGATTTTGCGAAACGAAAAAGAGCTGTTACGAAACGAAATAGAGTAATAGTTACCAAACGACCTGGCCATACGAAAACGATCTGTTAAGAAGCGGAAAAGAGTCAATGAAGCTGATGACCAGGTCGTTTGTAACTATGACTGTATTTTGTTTCGTAATAGCTCTTTTTTGTTTCGTAGCAACCCTTGTATAGTTAACCTGGGGTGAAAAAGCATGTTCGATAATTTAATGTTTTTTTTTGTGTGTATGATTTTTTATTTTTTTTTTTATTTCAATCTTACTGCATTGTCAAATTTGTACGAGCGTTTGCTTGATTCTTCTTCTCCCTTGAGATTGTTCCTTCTTTGAAGCTTTAGATTATCTTTTCTTTTCTTCTCAAACCATGCAGTAAGAAATTGCTGCAGGCACGCAAAATAATACTTTCTCGCAAACGAACTGAAATGCCCTGAGAGCATGAATCGCTAATCTGATTAATCAGGACACTTCTTTGGTCTTATTTTTGCCCAAGTCTTGTGAAGCAGTCATTGCACAGTTTCCAAACACGTACAATGTAACAACACATTTCAATTCATTTTTAAAAGCACAACTTTTTACACTAATACCGAGAAACGACATACTCTTTGACCAAAAGTTATGAAAGAGTAAAAATGAGCCGCGACACGAGAAAACAAACAATGTGGTTGTGCAGCCAGCGAAGACTCAGATCAGCCTGGGCATCCGTCCAGCCTGATCAGACCCTTTGCTAAGCGGTTAAAGGGTAGCTAAGGGTCTGAGCTACCTCCATGCGGACAGCGAAGACTCTGATCAGACTGGGCGGATGCCCAGGCTGATCTGAGTCTGCGCTGGCCGCACAACCACATTGTTGGTTTTGTTGTGTCGCGGCTCAAATATATATCTGGAAATTTTATTTGACAGAACTAGCTGTGTTTTAAATATTTCTTTTTACAGTTTACAATTTCTAGCTCACCTGAATGGATTTTTCAGAAAAAAACTATTGTTGTCTCGGTGATCGGCGTCAGCGTCAGGGAAGGCGTAAGCGCCTGCGTCCGCACTGGATGCTGTGGTAAAAACTTTTACATCCATACCTTCTGAGTCCAACCTAGTACTACGACCTAAAATAAGGGCTCGGGTTATGTCGTTCTCATTCGATTGTTTACTTCATGTTTTCAATAAGAAACAACAGAAAAAATTGAAATAAACAAAACAATACTCATAAACCTATAGATGGATTACATTGATACTTGCATGAATTTAGACAATGATCCAACGTTTAACGGAGTACCAACCCACTTCACTCAGTGATTTGAGGTTAAGGACATGGACTTTCTTATATGGTTTTTGTTGGAGTTTTCTAATTGCATTCAAGTTCCTTAATGCTTGAAATGAGTTTAGTTTATACTTGGACTGATTTTACATACTGACCTGACATTTTGAAAAATATTATCCCAGCGCCAAGTCAGGATCATTGATTTAGATTTCATCTTAAAACTTTTGCTTACAGCTTTCTGAAGTCTTAAAATCTCACAATCCCAAGATGGTTTCATTCTATCCTCGGACTGTTGATAGATATGGTATAAAGTTTTATAAGGTACCATCCCAACCCACTCAGTAACATTAAGGTCAGCTGGTGGACTATGGCATTTTGGGCTGGAACAAAGTTTTTTTTAGGTGTACTTTTTATTATGCTTGGGATGGAATTAGTTTAAACTTAAACTGATGTTAGATACTAGCGTGAGTTTTACAAAATGCACCCCAAAAAGCATTAGTTGACCATGAAGTCAGGGTTATCGACATATGTGTTCTCTGCTCTTGAAGGAACACTTTAAGATTTTAATTTTACAAATATTGTCTCATAATTCTACATTCCAACAATGGATTCAGTTGATTCTAACACTTGTACTCATGTTAGATAATGGTCCAATGCCCTAAAAATCCAGCCAGACCATTGAGTACTTTGAAATCTGGTTCATGGGGTTTAATATTTTAGACTTATTTCAGAGAACGATTATGTTTTAAAACAAGAGGGCCATGGTGGCCCTGAATCGCTCACCTGAGCATTAATCAGTTCACTGGCTCTGGTGAAGATTTATAAGAGTTTTTACCATACTAACAATTGACCTAGTTTTGGACCCGACATGACCCAGTTTCAAACTTGGCCTGGATATTGTAAGAATAAACATTCTGACACAGTTTCATTGAGATTGGATCAGAACTGTGCCCTCTGGAGCGTATACAAGGTCGTTCTTATATTTGACCTAGTGACCAAGTTTTTGACCCGACACGACCCAGTTTCAAATTTTACCTAGATTTCATTAAGATAAACATTCTGACAGAGTTTCATGAAGATTGGATCAAAACTGTGCCCTCTAGGGTGTACACAAAGTTTTTCTAAGATTTGACCTTGAGCCGACGTGACTCAGTTTCATAGGGGGCTTAGATATATGGACAATAAACATTTGACATAGTTTCATGAAGATTGGATCAAACCTATGCCTTCTAGTGCTTACACAACGTTTTTCTAAGATTTGACCTAGTGACCTAGTTTTTTACCCGACATGACCTACTTTCAAACTTGGCTGAGAGTTTATAAAGATAAACATTCTGACAAAGTTTCATAAAGATTAGATCAAAACTGTGTCCTCTAGAACGTACACAAGGTTTTTCTATGATTTGACCTAGTGACCTAGTTTTCGACCCGACATGACCCAGTTTTAAACTTGTCCTACATATTACGAGGATAAACATTCTGACAAAGTTTCATGAACTTTGAATCAAAACTGTGCCTTGTAGAGCGCACACAAGGTTTTTCTAAGATTTGACCTAGTGACCTAGTTTATGACTCGACATGACCCAGTTTCAAACTTGGCCTAGAGTTTGTGCAGATAAACATTCTGACAATGTTTCATAAAGATTAGATCAAAACTGTGTCCTCTAGAGCGTACACAAGGTTTTTCTATGATTTGAGCTAGTGACCTAGTTTTTGACCCGACGTGACCCAGTTTCAAACTTGTTCTAGATATTATAAGGATAAACATTCTGACAAAGTTTCATGAACTTTGGATGAAAACTGTGCCTTCTAGAGCGTACACAAGGTTTTTCTAAGATTTGACCTAGTGACCAAGTTTTTGACCCGACATGACGGAGTTTCAAACTTATCCTACATATTATGAGGATAAACATTCTGACAAAGTTTCATGAACTTTGGATCAAAACTATGTCCTCTAGAGCGTACACAAGGTTTTTCTATGATTTGACCTAGTGACCTTGTTTTTGATCCGACATGACCTACTTTCAAACTTTGCCGAGAGTGTATGGAAGTAAACATTCTGACAAAGTTTCATAAAGATTAGATTAAAACTGTGTCCTCTAGAGCGTACACAAGGTTTTTCTATGATTTGACCCAGTGACCTAGTTTTTGACCAGACATGATCCAGTTTCAAACTTGTCCAACATATTATAAGGATAAACATTCTGACAAAGTTTCATGAACTTTGGATCAAAACTGTGTCCTCTAGAGCGTACACAAGGTTTTTCTATGATTTGACCTAGTGACCAAGTTTTTGACCAGACATGACCCAGTTTCAAACTTGTCCAACATATTATGAGGATAAACATTCTGACAAAGTTTCATGAACTTTGGATCAAAACTGTGCCTTGTAGAGCGTACACAAGGTTTTTCTAAGATTTGACCTAGTGACCTAGTTTTTGACCCAACAAGACCCAGTTTCGAACTTGGCCTAGAGTTTATAGAGATAAATATTCTGACAATGTTTCATAAAGATTGGATCAAAACTGTGTCCTCTAGAGCATACACAAGGTTTTTTCTATGATTTGACCTAGTGACCTAGTTTTTGACCCGACGTGACCCAGTTTCAAAGTTATTCTAGATATTTTCAGGATAAACTTTTTGATTAAGTTTCATGAACTTTGGATCAATACTGTGCCTTCTAGAGCGTACACAAGGTTTTTCTAAGATTTGACCTAGTGACCTAGTTTTTGACCCGACATAACCCAGTTTCAAACTTGGCCTAGAGTTTATGAAGATAAACATTCTGACAAAGTTTCATAAAGATTGGATCAAAACTGTGTTCTCTAGAGCGTACACAATGTTTTTCTATGATTTAACCTAGTGACCTTGTTTTAGATCCGACGTGACCCAGTTTCGAACTTGTCCTAGATACTATGAGGATATACATTCTGACAAAGTTTCGGATTTTGGATGAAAACTGTGCCCTCTAGAGCGTACACAAGGTTTTTCTAAGATTTGACCTAGTGACCTAGTTTTTGATCCGACATGACCCAGTTTCGAACTTGGCCTAGATTTTATGGAGATAAACATTCTGACAAAGTTTCATAAAGATGGAATCAAAACTGTGTCTTCTAGAGCGTGCACAAGGTTTTTCTATGATTTGATCTAGTGACCTAGATTTTGACTCGACGTGACCCAGTTTCGAACTTGTCCTAGATACTATGAGGATAAACATTCTGACAAAGTGTCATGAACTTTGGATGAAAACTGTGCCCTCTAGAGCGTACACAAGGTTTTTCTAAAATTTGACCTAGTGACCTAGTTTTTGACCCCACATGACCCAGTTTCGAACTTGGTCTAGATTTTATAGAGATAAAGATTCTGACAAAGTTTCAGAAAGATGTGATCAAAACTGTGCCCGCTAGAGTGTACACAAGCAAAAGTTGACGGACGTCCGTCCGGACGTACGACGGACGACGGACATAAGGGTATCCCAAAAGCTCACCCTGAGCACTTCGTGCTCAGGTGAGCTAATAAAACCGACGATACACAGAATGTGACATAAATGCTTGCCGGATGTTTTATGCAGTGCAAGCTACATTCGCATAGAGATTTTCAAGGCAATATCACTGACTTATACGTTGGCCCGTACGATGGACGAGCACCAGCTCAGACAACAGCTCTTGTTATTCACCGAGTGGTTATACACAAACTTACAAACCGATTCACAATAAATAAAGTTTGCCCTTTACCATGTTTACAACAGCATAAGAGAGACGATGTCTCCGCCTAGCACATTTTAATGGATGTTCATACATCTATAACAAACTAAGACTTACTATCTTTACCCTTACCCAACCCGCATCCCATCCCCTCCGAACCCTTTTCTCTGGTCATACCACAGCTATTTATAAAAGAAGGACAGAGCATCGTGAATTAAGATCTTCCAAATGCAAGAAACGCATCAGAAAAAAAAGTAAAAAAGAAAATAACTGACTCTCAGGGTTTGCAGGTTCACTTAATTCGTTAAATTGAGTTATATTCGAATTTTCAGAAAAGTAGTACTCTGCCAATAGACGTCTGAATTATTTTCTAATTGTATAATATGCATGTAAATCTTGATACTTTCGTTAACTGATATTGTGCTGTTGCCGACCGACAACATCTGCAGGCTTTTAGATACAGAGTTTCAAGTTAATCATTCTTTTATATTCGTGCATTCGTTTTAATTGCTGTTTGCTACTGACAACAAAAATCAACAAAATGTAAGATAATCACCTTAATTTCAATTAAATTCCAGAATGCAACAAATAAAAGTTCCTAATTAATTTGAAATTATATCAGATATTTGATACTTTATAACATTACAGAATTTGTTCGTACGGGCGCACATTTTCCCTGAGAGTGACAGGTGTTAAAATATTAACCTTACCCATTTACATATGCCTCCTTCCCTACAATTTGGATCAGCCGATAAGGGTCCATCGGTTTTGCAACACTAAAAGTTTTAATATAATAATGCGCATGTTATTTCAGACGAAATGGTGAACAGAAGGTATTTTATATTCGGACCATAAACAGAGGTCTGACAAACAGTTTACCTCAAGGTCATCATGAGGCATGTCAAAAGGTAAAGGTTTCCCATAGCCTAGTAGCCATAGGGGCAGTATGGGATAGGGGACCACTGTATCTTCGGCACAGCATATGAAAGGCAGATCACATTCCTCTCCTTTGCTGCCTATCAATCCCTGATTCGAAAAAAGGTACCATTTACTGCAGGGTTGACAGAGTTTTCCATTCGGGAATCGACCAAAGGATTCAAACTTACGACCTTTTGCATCATAACCGGGCGTCTCTAACCACTCGACAACTCAAATACTGATTTACAAAAACCTATTACTGATAATTAGCTTGCTTCTGGTGTAACTGTCTCTGTCAGTAGTCTTAAACACAAGACTGACGCAACTCTTAGAGGAGACTGGCTTCCATTTCAGATTCTGGGTTATTTAGAATTCCTACATATTCTAACCAGCAGGCACACGACGTCGTAATGGTGTCATACTGACGTCGATGAGACAAGATGACGTCGCACCGATGTCATATGTCCGCTGGGTGAGCTTCATCAGACTCTCTTTACTGTTGCCCTAGCCTGTCCTTCTCTGGGGGTTCGGTGGGCGACACTTAAGTGATGGCTGCGGCTGTTTTGTTCCGTAGAAAACGTCTATAGGGTACGGATCAGAATGGGTTGTCAGTTGTCTGCTAAGAATTACCCAGCCTAAATTCGTTCATGGTATGTGCTTTTGCAACACCAAATACATAATATTTGCTACCAAATACAGAACTTGAAGGGGTGTCGTTTTTTTTAAACTTTAGGTATTTCACTGGGACAGGTCAGTTATCGATAATGCGGGTGCCATATTTGGTTTACGTTGACTTTATACCCGATGGAACAGTCTTATCTGGATCTATTTTACCTTTTTTTTTGTTTGGTTTGAGAAATCCAAGCACTATTAGCCGAGCATCGATCCGATTTCTAATAAAGCTTGATTTAGATTCATTAGCGTATAAAAAAATAGAGACTAAAGATGATTTAATTACATGTTTCGCAGTGAATAACTTTCGACATTCATAACAAACGTATCGAGAAATGAGACCCTGCGCGGGACCTTAGGTAGTGAATATTCAAGTGAGTCAGCTTGTACATTGCTGCAACACGACAAGTCCTATACCGCTTAAGCATATATTGGGTAAGCTAAAAGAAAATAGACTGAAGCAACATTGACAAAAGAAAAAAGGTAAAATGTATTTACTATTTATTACAGTACTTTATCTATATCTATCAAAAATTTCTGACAAAAATACAAAAAAGTCATACATTTGTGAGAACAAATAATAAATAAATGTCTAAGGCACATGACGCCGTCAATGCGAGATGATGACGTTGCATCGTCGTCAGCACGACGTAATTACAACGTCATGTGCCTGCTTGGCGAGGACCAACAGATTCTCATTAACACGAAGTTCAAGCTGCATTTGAACGACATGTATTTAATTAAATGCTTTAATGTTTATTCTAATAAGATATTGTTTCTCTGTGTTTAATTGTGCATGCTGTTGAAAATATACTGTTCGGTCTTGATGTTTGCGTTTCTTCTTTCGGTGTCACGGATGACCTTATCCTGGTACTGTCATTTGAGGCCTTTTCCGATGCCCTCTTCTCCAGTTTGAACATTTCTGCTGATATCATGTGGTATTACTGTCAACTGCTGTAGATTTCCTCTCTTATTAGTGCTTCTAGCTCAGTCTCTACTTCCTCACAAATGATCGGATGTAAATGTAATTCAGTCGAGAATTGCAATGGTCCTGAAACACTCATTACTGCAGAATGCCTAAAAGTATTTTGTTAATCTGTGAGAAGGCCTTGTAGACTTCTGTAAGACACTTCTATTGCACTCATGTTATGTTTAAAGGTAGGTTCCTGTACTTTGGAATGCATCATAATTTTGATGATCTTTCATCCAAGTTGTTGAAAAGCACTTATAAAAAGAGAATGAATAAGTTTCACTAAAAAGTGTAAATAAATAAATATTAGAAAAGTTGTTTTGCAAGGGATTTCCTAACTCTGCTTCGCACAATGACCGTTAAGTACGTTCCCGATGACCGTTAAGTACGTTCCCGGTTCCCGGTTCCCGGTTCCTGGTTCCTGGTTCCCGGTTCCTGGTTCCTGGTTCCCGGTTCCTGGTTCCCGGTTCCAGGTTCCTGGTTCCCGGTTCCCGGGTTCCTGGTTCCTGGTTCCCGGTTCCCGGTTCCCGGGTTCCTGGTTCCGCTTCCTGATTCCAGGTTCCCGGTTCCTGGTTCCCGGTTCCAAGTTCCCGGCTCCTGGTTCCCGGTTCTTGGTTCCCTGTTCCTGATTCCCGATTCACGGTTCCCGGTTCCTAATTCCCGGTTCCAAGTTACCGGTTCCTGGTCCCGGTTCCCGATTTCTCGCTGCGCCAACTATATAGTAATCAGTATTGTTCATAAGGAACTGTTTCCTTGTTTCTCTTTTGCAGTTCTTTCAGATCTATGTGTTTTTTTCCAAATAAGGAACAAGGAACTAGTTCCCGGTTCCCGGTTCCCGATTCCCGATTCCTAGTTCCCGATTATATTAGGCTTTCGTTTTTACTTACAAAGTTGAATTCATTGTATTAAAGCATTACATTTACTTGGTAGCAACATCATCTAATGCCTAATATGATGCGTTATTTCCAAAACAGAGTATCTTGGTTTAAACCGCTTTTTGTTCAATAAGGGACCGGGAACTGGTTCCTTGTTGCCGATTTGTCGTTTTCAAACAATGATGATGGATATACTAATAAGGAACAAGAACTAGTTCCCGGTTCCCGATTCTCAGTTCCCGATTAGATTTGTTTCTTAGTTACAAAAAAAAGCATTGATTAGAAGTGACTTTTCACATTTACTCGACTGCAACACCATTATACGCCTTACAACATGTTATATGTCAGAACAAGTATTAATATGCCAAATATTAAATAATTAGTATTGTTCATAAGCAACCGGAAATTGTTTCCTTGTTGCCTTTTTGTAGTTCTCTCATATTGATGATTTCTCTCCAAATAAGGAACAAGGAACTAGATCCCGGTTCCCGATTCCTAGTTCCCGATTATTTTGTACTTTCATTTCTTACTTACAAAATTGAATTAATTGTAATAAATGCATCACATTAAGTCTGTGGCAAAACTATCTTATGCCAAATAATATGTAATATGTCAAAAACAATTATTCATGCAACTTCATTAAACCGCTTTTTGTTCTATAAGGAACCGGGAACTGGTTCCTTGTTGCCGATTGGCCGTTTTCAAACAATGGTGATGGATATACAAATCAGAACAGGCAACTAGTTCCCGGTTCCCGATTCTCAGTTCCCGATTAGAATTTGTATTTTCTTTTAGTTACAAAGAAGCATTTATAAGAACAAATGACTTTTCACATATACCCGATTGCAACATCATTTAATGCCTTATACAACATGTTATATGTCCGAATACATATCGCTGCGCCAACTAAATAATAATCAGTATTGTTCATAAGGAACTGTTTCCTTGTTCCTCTTTTGCAGTTCTTTCAGATCGATGTGTTTTTTTCCAAATAAGGAACAAGGAACTAGTTCCCGGTTCCCGGTTTCCTATTCCCGATGTCTAGTTCCCGATTACATTGTGCTTTCGAACTGTTTCCTTGGTCCTCTTTTGCAGTTCTTTCAGATCAATGTGTTGTTTGTTTTTTTTCAAATAAGGAACAAGGAACTAGTTCCCGGTTCCCGGTTCCCGATTCCCAGTTCCCGATTATATTAGGCTTTCGTTTTTACTTACAAAGTTGAATTCATTGTATTAAAGCATTACATTTACTTGGTAGCAACATCATCTAATGCCTAATATCATGCGTTATTTCAAAAATAGATTATTTATGCAACTTGGTTTAAACCGCTTTTTGTTCAATAAGGAACCGGGAACTGGTTCCTAGTTGCCGATTTGTCGTTTTCAAACAATGATAATGGATATACTAATGTCATCTAATAAGGAACAAGAACTAGTTCCCGGTTCCCGATTCTCAGTTCCCGATTAGATTTTTTTCTTAGTTACAAAAAAGCATTGATTAGAAGTGACTTTTTACATTTACTCGACTGCAACACCATCATACGCCTTACAACATGTTATATGTCAGAACAAGTATTAATATGCCAAATACTAAATAATTAGTATTGTTCATAAGCAACCGGAAATTGTTTCTTTCTTGTCTTTTTGCAGTTCTCTCATATTGATGATTTCTCTCCAAATAAGGAACAAGGAACTAGATCCCGGTTCCCGATTCCCAGTTCCCGATTATTTTGTACTTTCATTTCTTACTTACAAAATTGAATTAATTGTAATAAATGCATCACATTAAGTCTGTGGCAAAACTATCTAATGCCAAATAATATGTAATATGTCAAAAAACAATTATTCATGCAACTTCATTAAACCGCTTTTTGTTCTATAAGGAACCGGGAACTGGTTCCTTGTTGCCGATTGGCCGTTTTCAAACAATGGTGATGGATATACAAATCAGGAACAGGCAACTAGTTGCCGGTTCCCGATTCTCAGTTCCCGATTAGAATTTGTATTTTCTTTTAGTTACAAAGAAGCATTTATAAGAACAAATGACTTTTCACATATACCCGATTGCAACATCATTTAATGCCTTATACAACATGTTATATGTCAGAATGCATATCGCTGCGCCAACTTAATAATAATCAGTATTGTTCATAAGGAACTGTTTCCTTGTTCCTCTTTTGCAGTTCTTTCAGATCGATGTGTTTTTTTCCAAATAAGGAACAAGGAACTAGTTCCCTGTTCCCGGTTTCCTATTCCCGATGTCTAGTTCCCGATTACATTGTGCTTTCGAACTGTTTCCTTGGTCCTCTTTTGCAGTTCTTTCAGATCAATGTGTTGTTATTTTTTTTTCAAATAAGGAACAAGGAACTAGTTCCCGGTTCCCGGTTCCCGATTCCCAGTTCCCGATTATATTAGGCTTTCGTTTTTACTTACAAAGTTGAATTCATTGTATTAAAGCATTACATTTACTTGGAAGCAACATCATCTAATGCCTAATATCATGCGTTATTTCAAAAATAGATTATTTATGCATCTTGTTTTAAACCGCTTTTTGTTCAATAAGGAACCGGGAACTGGTTCCTTGTTGCCGATTTTTCGTTTTCAAACAATGATGATGGATATACTAATAAGGAACAAGAACTAGTTCCCGGTTCCCGATTCTCAGTTCCCGATTAGATTTTTTTCTTAGTTACAAAAAAAGCATCGATTTGAAGTGACTTTTCACATTTACTCGACTGCAACACCATTATACGCCTTACAACATGTTATATGTCAGAACAAATATTAATATGCCAAATATTAAATAATTAGTATTGTTCATAAGCAACCGGAAATTGTTTCCTTGTTGCCTTTTTGCAGTTCTCTCATATTGATGATTTCTCTCCAAATAAGGAACAAGGAACTAGATCCCGGTTCCCGATTCCTAGTTCCCGATTATTTTGTACTTTCATTTCTTACTTACAAAATTGAATTAATTGTAATAAAAGCATCACATTAAGTCTTTGGCAAAACTATCTTCGCCAAATAATATTTAATATGTCAAAAAACAATTATTCATGCAACTTCGTTAAACCGCTTTTTGTTCTATAAGGAACCGGGAACTGGTTCCTTGTTGCCGATTGGCCGTTTTCAAACAATGGTGATGGATATACAAATCAGGAACAGGCAACTAGTTCCCGGTTCCCGATTCTCAGTTCCCGATTAGAATTTGTATTTTCTTTTAGTTACAAAGAAGCATTTATAAGAACAAATGACTTTTCACATATACCCGATTGCAACATCATTTAATGCCTTATACAACATGTTATATGTCAGAATACATATCGCTGCGCCAACTAAATAATAATTAGTATTGTTCTTAAGGAACTGTTTCCTTGTTCCTCTTTTGCAGTTCTTTCAGATCGATGTATTTTTTTCCAAATAAGGAACAAGGAACTAGTTCCCGGTTCCCGGTTTCCTATTCCCGATGTCCAGTTCCCGAATACATTGTGCTTTCGAACTGTTTCCTTGGTCCTCTTTTGCAGTTCTTTCAGATCAATGTGTTGTTTCGGGGTTTTTTCAAATAAGGAACAAGGAACTAGTTCCCGGTTCCCGATTCCCGATTCCCAGTTCCCGATTATATTAGGCTTTCGTTTTTACTTACAAAGTTGAATTCATTGTATTAAAGCATTACATTTACTTGGTAGCAACATCATCTAATGCCTAATATCATGCGTTATTTCAAAAATAGATTATTTATGCAACTTGGTTTAAAGCGCTTTTTGTTCAATAAGGAACCGGGAACTGGTTCCTTGTTGCCGATTTGTCGTTTTCAAAAAAATGATTATGGATATACTAAAAAGGAACAAGAACTAGTTCCCGGTTCCCGAGTCTCAGTTCCCGATTAGGATGTGTTTTTTTAGTTACTACGAAGCATTGATAAAAATGGCTTATCACATTTACCCAATTGCAGCAGTATTATATGGCTTTCAATATGTTATATGTCAGAATAAATACTATTGTGCCAACTATTTAAACATCAGTATTATTCAATAAGGAGCGGAAACAGGTTCCTTGTTACCTATTTGCAGTTCTCTCACATTCATGATTGTTTTACAAATAAGGAACAAGGAACTAGTTCCTGGTTCCCGGTTCCCGATTGCCGATTTTCGGTTCCCGATTATTTTGTGCTTTCTCTTCTTACTTACAAATTTGAATTCATTGTAACTAAAGCATCACATTTACTTGGTGGCAACATCATCTTATGCCTAATATCATGTCATGATGCCCTTTTGCAGTTCCCTCACATTTATAATTCTTCCTGCAGATAAGGAACAGGGAACTAGTTCCTGGTTCCCGATTCCCAGTTTCCGATTATTTTGTGCTTTCGGTTCTACTTACAACGGATATAACTGTATATGTACGTATTAGAAAGCAGAAGAGAAATTTAGATCTACGAATCAGTGACACGTGAAGTGAAAATATTGTTAATGTTTAGAAATATAGAGGCTGCGATGAAGAGAGTTACGGTGAAAGGGAAACTATATTTGTATGTAAAACTTCTTCAAATAAATATTGTTTAAACCAAAGGGAAACTATTTACATCGACGGGTAACGGTACATAATCAACAAATGAGGGACTCAAAAACAAGAATGCTGTTCGTTAATAAGCACCGGAGTATATGTGTTCACCAAAAGAATCTTGCCTGTTCTATAAAATATATTCAGACAGCATGTCATTAACACGTGCGAAAGAAAATTAATTCATTAAACTCTGTTCCGCGGAATGTGACAGTAAGTGTGGCTTGGAGAGGGATGCCTACCGAGATCTGCCAATCCTCGCTTTTTTGTCAAACTTTTTTGTTTTTTCAACACTGAAGAAGTTAAATACAGAACCTGTCGCACTAAGTTTGGTATGGATACATTTTATATTAAAACCCATATAAAATAGGGTAAGCTAATCCGCACCATCAGGAACAATTTATTTCCTTTGTTTCAACTTGACAAGAGTTATCATTTGACAATGTGATGTACTTATTGTATGTAGATGAACAATATATTTTACACTGTGTTTGCTTTTTTTAATACAGGAGAACGCATGTGCTCAAAATTCTTTACCTCCCTAATATTAAAGAGATAACAGAGATGGATGGAATATTGACCCCCGCCTAATCAGTCTCACCGTCTTTAAATCCTGGAAGTGTTATTATTACAATTATTTATGTTGCTGGAGTTGATATTTTTTTTGTTATTATTGCTGCTGCAGCTGCTGCTGTGGTGTGTGACGTTTACTACCAGCCCAAGGTGACAGTTTTAGCTCACCTGAGCATATTGTGGTCAGTCTAATAGACGTGGATATCTGTCATCCGCCGTCTGTAAAAGCGTTGCGTATTTGAAAACAAGGACAGAATACCGCAAAAGCCGCGTAGGGACTTCGTATTCGTACTTCAAACCTCTAAATTCTTACTTCTAACATCTTACCTTTTACTTCTAACATTTTATTTAACTTCTTACTTCTAACATCTTACTTCTAACTTTTATTTCTAACTCGCTACTTCTTAATTCTTCTTACATCTAACCTCCGAACTTTTAACGAAGACATACACATTACCACATCCATTATATATATATACACCAATCAAGCGAATGGTGTCGCCCCTGATCAGGCTACGCGTTCCTTAACAGTTTTCGAATATTTCGGTTCCAGATGAGAGTAAAAATCTGCGCTGTGTATGTTTATGGCTTACACTATTCGCGGGAAGCAGCTAGATCCATGTCTCTTCATGCCATACCTAGATCAGCCTGCGAATCTGCCCCTTCTGATTAGGGATCCGCGCTGTCTGATCAGGGTCTGCACTGTTTACATCTCAAATGTAACTCTGATCCAGGAAGGAATAGTGACGGCTCTGGTCAGACTGCGCGAATGCGCAGATAGATCTGCCTTTACAATGTTAATAAAGGAGGACTTGACTAATGTCACCCGTATTGTTCGTACTTGATTATGGGTGATCTGAGTTATCACTAGTCATGTCGTTCCTTACGGCCTTTGTGAAGAGTGTGAAGGCAGAGCTTCCTGCTCATTCGCGCAATCCGACGAGGGACCAGGGTGTACATTGTTATCTAGAAACATCGAAAATGCTTTATTGATCTGACTGCGCTTCTCTTGACACTTTCATGGCAAAAATTGACTCAGATCAGACTGTGACTGCATCTACATTACTCACTGGAAGAATCTAGAATGCTTCTTTTATCTGTAAGCAAGTGAAGACATTGATCTGACTGCGCGTCCCCTAAGACTTTAGCGACCAGTTTTTACACTGATAATCTTGCAAATCCGTTCTTTCTGATCAGTTTCTACCTTGTTCGATGGAAACATGTAAAATGCTTTCTTGATGTGTAAGGAACGAACAGACTGCTTGTTTCTAAAGACTTTTGCGACCAATGTAGAATCAAATCAGCCTCCAAATCCACACTTGTTTATCAGGATCTATACTATTTGCCAGTAGCATCTCGACATCCTGAAATATATACTTAACTTACCATCGAACACTATCTATAGACCTTGGTCTGGCTATTAAAGGAACTTGGGTCAATCCGATTCTAGACCACATGGTTTATACTTGACGTGGTCCATAGGAATATAGTGGCGTGGTAGAGTGGTCATAAGATTTTGATCAGGGATGATTTTATTTAGTTACATCGGATTTTAAAGAAACTCTACGTTTGTCTATTGTTCATTTTCTTAGTGCAAACAATCTGTTTGAATTCCTGGATTAAATATGTCACATGTCCATGGGTGCTGGACCGCTGATATCATTCTACGTCTCATTGCACAGTAAAAGGAAAAATAAGAAGACATAGACTGAAGAAGAGGTGGGAAGACAATATTAAGGAGTGACAAGGATGGACTTTACTAGCTCAACTAGGGCAGGTGAAAACAGGACTAGGTTGCGTTGTTTGCTTCCTGGTGATGGCAGTGACTTTCTGAACAGGAGGAGAGTTATTCCTAGGTTGTTTTAATGGGGAAAATGTTGTTCCAATTTAATGTCGAAGGTTAAGTATTCTATCTTTCCAAATCCATAAATTATATCGTTGTTTTATAGTTGGCTAACTTTCTGCAGAATTTTTAACAAAGGTACCATAGAGCTGAAATATGCTAAAATTTTGGCAAGGAGTATCCAGAGGGTCAATGGCCCTATATCGCTCACCTGAGCACTGAGGTTATGTTGGAAAAACTAAATTGTCGCAGCAACAAAACAACATGCACAACAGCAATAAAACACACCATTTATGTAGAGGATAATATCACAAACATTTATGCAAAAATAAGCTTTAACCCCCCCTTAATGGCTTCTGAGAAGAAGAAATATGGTAAGAATGGGCCTTGTAGTTTCAGAGGAGATGTCGTTTGAAAATGTTGACGGACGGACGACAGACGACGGATGCCTGCCTATACTATAAGCTCACTTGTGTGCCTTCGGCTCAGGTGAGCTAAATATGATGGGCCCGCATACCCGATGCTACATACCAAGTTCTAAAGTCATCGGCCTTTTGGTTCTGGAGAAGAAGATTTCTGAAGGGTTTTTACCATATATGGGCGTGGCGGCCATCTTGGTCATGTGACCCAGATACCCCTAACAAACTTATGTTTCCCCAACCTAGGTAGGCTCCATATGAAATATGGCTTCAATCGGCCCAGTGGTTTCAGAGGAGAAGATGTTTGAAAATGTTGATGACGGACGACAGGCAATTGAATAGAATAGAACGGTTGCCTGGCTATACTATAAGCTCACCTATGAGCCTAAAAGCTCAGGTGAGCTAAAAAAAAAACGCACGGCATAAGAGGTTCAGATGAAAAGGAGTACCTGATGAGTAGTTAGCTATTTCTATGCCTTTCCATTAAGCTATGTATACCTAGTGTTGTCCTATTAAAATCGCCTCCATAGGGTGATTCTGACAGATATCACAACGTATATTTTAAAAGAAAAGTAAGAAATATTTTACATCTTTTTTATCGAATTTTATTTATTATCTGGAACCATGGTATATCGGGAACGCCAAAATTAATCTGCGGTCAGTATGTCATTTTCATTCAACCGGCAAATTTTGCTACCGCAAATATTAAGTGTATTACAGTGAATAGAGATAACCCCGCCCCCTGCCCCCACCAAAATCGTAATAATAATGAACATTTTCGTGTGTCTGTTTGCATGCTCGTCCGTCCGACTGTCGGTAAAGAAATGGAGATGAAGGAATGATCAAAACTGTTTTAAGATTCTCTTTTTCTGTAGCCACTGCAATACAAGAAAGAAATGACAGTACACCATTGTCTTCATACACATGTGACCATGAATATGTTCTTATATACTGCCAAAATGCCCGTGTGCGTGTGTGTGTACTCGGCTATAGTGGATATAGTAAGGACTGGAAGTACCACTAGAAGTACTTAGAAGTACTTAGACTGGAAGTACTAAGTCCTCTTATAATAACATTTTTAACAGGGGCGGGGGGTGGGGGGCAAGAGATTATTGGGGAAAATGGCTGTATGAGGTCGTGATATTTAGCTATATCGTAGTCTTTCCTTTAGCCACTTTTTTCCAGTTCTCATCGATGTTTCCCAGGAGGCACACCGGAACGAAACTATGATTGCACACTCCTGGCACCGAGTATGTCATCCGTCGTCCTCTTCAATGCGAAGAGAAGAGTGATTCAATTTGTACTCCATGGCTAACTCAAAATGCACATATATAGTGGTAGGATCTGATATTTTTGTATGTACCTGATCTTTTAAAAACTAGGGGGTAAAAATCGATTTACGTTCATAGAACTTAGCAACGCATTTCCGCCTTCCCCACCGCCTTTGACCCAGCTACCCACTTTCATATGTCGCGTAAGTATGAAACAGAAAACTGAACACGAAGCTGGTTGAGTTATTATCTACCCACATTGGACAAAGTTACACGACATTCTGTTTACAAGAACCATTTAGCAGGACACCATTATCATTGAATGGTCTGTACGATCTTGACATTTGAATTGGGCACCTAGGTCTTGCGCGCGCCAAATCGTCTTGACATTTGTACCAAGTTACAGGATTTTAAAATTCATCATCAACTAAGAAAGTTGTAACAGACCGAATCTAGTCTAGTCTTTTCTATCCCGTAACTTTGTAGGGCCGTTTGGGCAGCATAGGTGAATTGAAAACAATCCCTTTCTACCTTGTCCTGTTAACGGCTACCCTAGTGTAGCTGGCAAAGTCCATCTCTGTCGATTATTTAATATTATCTTTACACCTCTTCTTCTGTTTATCCCTTCTTTTCCTTTCATGGTGCCCTGTAGAGTTGTCTCTGCTAAACCAGAAAACCTTGAGACGTACACAAATATCTTAGTTTCCGTTTCCTGACTATCGTCAGGAGTTCATCATATTCTCCAATGGCTGCTTGGATTTTTCTGCAAATCTCCTCGTAGGTTATGTGGTCCTTGTATGAACTATTTAATAACTTTCGGTAGCATCTCATCCAAAAGGCATGCATTTTTTTCTCTCTCACTCTGCTGTTAAGGCCAATGACTCACAGGCATACAGAAATATAGAAATAACAACGAAGGGCACAAGTTTCACACCGGGTAGGCGGCAATCGAAAACGATCGTGCAATCGACGAAATCGGATCATAAACAGTTAGAAGCAGCGTTTTCGATTGCAAACTGGCGACAATTTGCAATCGAATACGCTGTTTTGCAATCGAAAACGCTCTATTGATCCGCGTTAATCGATTTTTAAGAGCATTTTCGATTGCCGCCTACCCGGTGTGAGCTTCACATTTGAACAAATAGATATGTTGCCATCTCTCCAAATTGGCTGAAGCTTTGTAAGAGCTGCAATGAGTTGTGCAGAACTTGAGTGAACCTCGGGTTTTGAGCATCATCTTGCTCCAATGCAATTGAATCTTGTTACGGTGCCCAGCTTCTGTTCTGTTACCTTCATCTCCCTCTGGATGTCGTCAGCGCTGTTTGTCATCAGTTTGGTTTTCTCAGCACTGGTCTCCATCTTTAAGCTAGGGCTTCTCGTTCCTGCCCTTCCTCTGCTACAGCATTTAGGTAATCGGCAAACAACAGCCCCAGAAAAATGACCAGGAGGGGGAGGGGGGCAATATTGTATAGATATCATCAAAGGGCTTATCACTTTCTAACAAGAGTATTGTATAGAAAATGGGTCATTTTCTAAACAAAAAAATGAAAGAGGGTGGGTGAGGGAGGAGTTTTTATTAAATGGGGGGTCGTTCTACTTCGTTAGATCAGCTTGTCTCTATCAAAGAACACAGGGAAAGTGCATGTAAAAACAGAAATCGCTGGAGGTATATATCAAATTTAATATGCTCACTTACTGATTGAGACCTCTTAGTCTGTTGCGTTATCCGTTTAACGTTCTCATGTCTTCCACATATTGGTTTGCACGGTCTGGGACGCACTGAACCAGTTACATCGGCACATATACATCACTTCCAAAGTGCGGCGTAGTCAACAACGTGCTTTGAACATATCCAATTTGACAACAGCTCGTTCGGTTCAATGCAGCATTGCCCATGTGCTGCAAAATCTGAAAGAAACTTATATAAGATCAAATAATAGCAAATATGCGAACACTTAATCATAGGTTTTATCTACCGCCCAGAACAGAAAGTTTTATTTAACAATGCGTTTGTTTTTATCATATCCACAAGAATGTTACTTTTTATCCAAAAGGAAAATGCAAAAACAAAAAAGCACCTACTAGTATTAGTAAAATTAGAATCGGGAACCGACTTTTGAGAACTAACAAGGCATGATATTCGGCATTAGATGATGTTACTACCAAGTAATTGTAATGCTTTAATACAATGAATTCAACTTTGTAAGTAACAAACGAAAGCCTAATGTAATCGGGAACTGGGAATCGGGAATCGGGAACCGGGAACTAGTTCCTTATATGGGGGGGGGGGGGGGAAACACATTGATCTGAAAGAACTGCAAAAGAGGACCAAGGAAACAGTTCGAAAGCACAATGTAATCGGGAACTGGACATCGGGAATAGGAAACCGGGAACCGGGAAATAGTTCCTTGTTCCTTATTTGGAAAAAAACACATCGATCTGAAAGAACTGCAAAAGAGGAACAAGGAAACAGTTCCTTATGAACAATACTGATTATTATTCAGTTGGCGCAGCGATATGTATTCTGACATATAACATGTTGTATAAGGCATTAAATGATGTTGCAATCGGGTATATGTGAAAAAGTCATTTGTTCTTATAAATGCTTCTTTGTAACTAAAAGAAAATACAAATTCTAATCGGGAACTGAGAATCGGGAACCGGCAACTAGTTGCCTGTTCCTGATTTGTATATCCATCACCATTGTTTGAAAACGGCCAATCGGCAACAAGGAACCAGTTCCCGGTTCCTTATAGATCAAAAAGATGTTTAAATGAAGTTGCATGAATAATTGTTTTTTTACATATTACATATTATTTGGCATAAGATAATTTTGCCACAGACTAAATGTGATGCTTTTATTACAATTAATTCAATTTTGTAAGTAAGAAATGAAAGTAGAAAATAATCGGGAACTGGGAATCGGGAACCGGGAACCGGGATCTAGTTCCTTGTTCCTTATTTGGAGAGAAATCATCAATATGAGAGAACTGCAAGAAGGCAACAAGGAAACAATTTCCGGTTGCTTATGAACAATACTAATTATTTAATATTTGGCATATTAATATTTGTTCTGACATATAACATGTTGTAAGGCGGATAATGGTGTTGCAATCGAGTAAATGTGAAAAGTCACTTCTTATCATTGCTTTTTTTGTAACTAAGAAAAAAATCTAATCGGGAACTGAGAATCGGGAACCGGGAACTAGTTCTTGTTCCTTATTTGTATATCCATCATCATTGTTTAAAAACGACAAATCGGCAACAAGGAACCAGTTCCCGGTTCTTTATTGAACAAAAAGCGGTTTAAACCAAGTTGCATAAATAATCTATTTTTGAAATATAACCTGATATCAGGCATTAGATGATGTTGCTACCAAGTAAATGTAATGCTTTAATACAATGAATTCAACTTTGTAAGTAACAAACGAAAGCCTGATAGAATCGGGAACTGGGAATCGGGAATCGGGAACCGGGAACCGGGAACTAGTTCCTTGTTCCTTATTTGGAAAAAAAACACATAGATCTGAAAGAACTACAAAAGAGAAACAAGGAAACAGTTCCTTATGAACAATACTGATTATTATATAGTTGGCGCAGCGAGAAATCGGGAACCGGGAACCAGGAACCGGTAACTTGGAACCGGGAATTAGGAACCGGGAACCGGGAACCTAGAATCGGGAATCAGGAACAGGGAACCAGGAACCGGGAACCAGGAACCGGGAATTAGAAACCGGGAACCAGGAACCGGGAACCTGGAATCAGGAAGCAGAACCAGGAACCCGGGAACAGGGACCGGGAACCGGGAACCAGGAACCGGGAACCGGGAACCGGGAACCAGGAACCGGGAACCGGGAACCGGGAACCAGGAACCGGGAACCGGGAACCAGGAACCGGGGACCAGGAACCGGGAACCAGGAACCGGGAACCAGAAACCGGGAACCGGGAACCAGGAACCGGGAACCGGGAACCAGGAACAGGGAACCGGGAACCGGGAACGTACTTAACGGTCATCTTCGCACACCAGTTAGCGCTATTTTTAGTTCGCGTCAAAAATAGATAACACAGCTGACGTCATGCTGCATTGCATTTTGGGATAGTTTTAACCAATCCGCCATGCCAGGACCTCTGTGAGAGCTCACAGCAAGAGAAAATTGACCTTTGGAGAATGGCATCAGAAATCGTACACTTGTAGACGTAATAAACATAGTTATTTTTAGAACTGGAATTCCAACGAAGGAAAATAAACCAAAAGGGAAAATGACTTTTTTCTTCAACAGAAAAATAGGAGAATTCAATACTACTCAGAAAAAGACGAAATTATTTTGTGAACATAATTGTTATTGCTGGTCCAGGAACCTACCTTTAATAGCACCCTCGTTATGTTTAATAGACGTACTAATCTAAGATGTTGCTAAGACAACTATTGTCATCATAAGTTTCCGGGAGTTGTAATTGCATGAAAACGGGAGTTGTAATTGCATGGAAACTCAAATTACTAATGATTCTTAAACTTGAAGAAGGTGTAATGCGTGATGAAGTGCATTATTTGTTTATAAGACAAAAAATGTACTTTCCGCCGGATATACTCAAAATTGCGTCCGCTATAATGGAGTTCTTGCTAAAATTGTAAAAACACTGTTTCTGGCTAAGTATACGTTTACTTCGAGGTTCAAAATATGCGGCTGAAAGTAAAAGTTAAAGAAAATAAGTAGACTCATATCTGCATGATGATATGTTTCACCGTGTGAACATGCCTTTTTCTCTGACGACGAGTGTGCAGAGCTACAAGATGTAGGCCTGTGCAACGATTAGCATTGAAAACTTGTTGAAGACTCTCTGATGAGTTAGGGGACCTCCATACGAACCAAACTACCAACTAATTGTGTGCACCGCGGCGGAGGGTGAGGTTAAGGTTTGGGCCCAGTAAAACCGGTTTAAACCCCCAGTAGCGATGCATTTGTTTTATGTTCGGTGCTGTTTAATTTATTGTGTTCTCATTTTAACCATTCTATAATAAAAATAGAAAATAGGTAACAATAGTTGTTAAATGTTTTTCGTATAATTTGCTTAGTCTGTTGTCACCCTTCTGTTGGTCTAAATTATTTAGTTCAATAAAGATAGCTGAGTTGCCACCTATTTGGGAAAGAGTTGCTGACTCGCTTTATCATTTGTAATTTATTGTTTGTTGGGATGTCTTTGTCAATCGTTCCCTTGAATGTTGGGGATAGGGTTTGGGATCTGATTCAGGCAGTTCCTGAAGTGTAGTTACTCTTTAAATTTCTTCTGGTCTTGCTTACTATTGTTGATTTTCTCATTCTGTATCTGTTGTGAAACACAGATGGTGCATATGTCAGATGCAGAGTGAGGATATCATAACACAAAAACATACGTCCACACCAATAACAAGCAAACATGCGATTTTAGCTCTACAAGCAAAGCTCCAGGAGAGTGTTGGGTTGCCAGGCCCCGTCCTGCGACGCTGTCGTCACCCTACAGATATTATAGAAGCTGTTTTCTCTCAAACTGCTTACCAATCGGGAATTAAGTTAAGACGGATCCTTAAGGGATAGGTGAATGAATGTCTGTATAAATACACGCGGTCGCTGGTCTAATATGTCCGACACGGAGAACAACTGTATTTAAGCATCTTCCTTTCCGTGTACGCTCAAGCAACTGAGCTGATATTTTCCAGAAAGGATTGGTACAATCCCCACTCAGTTTAAATTAACGCGTAAAAAGGGTCACGTATGGCCCCAAATACGGGCTCTTGAAATGGTCAGCCCTGTTGGAGGCATGTTGTCTGGAAGACACAAGCTGCATTTTCCAAGGCTTTTTGTTGAAACTTTACAAGTTTCATTTACACTGTCGTGTTTATTTGAAGTTACCTTTGTAAAGTGTAAATGTATTCGACGCATCTATCGTTTCTCCTAGTTTTATTTTTGTTGTGATTATTCGGGTTTTCGAATATCACATTTTTTTCTGAATACGACGGAATAAAAATAAAGACCTGTTAATGTCATGTTGAGAAACCTGCAAAAAAGTTGATCAGTTGGTTAATATGGTTAATAAGGGGTTTCTATTATCGCTGCGTGTTGCCTACGATTTCTAAAGTACTAATAAAGACAGTCAAAAAATCGCCAAGTCATTCTGTGCATTTTATAGAATTTACAGCATTTCGTAATGTCAATGTCATGCAAACAACAGCATACATAATTCAACTAGGTCATGTTCAAAGTACTATAGCTTCATAAATGTATAACATTTCAACTTCTGAATCATACATTTACTGAAGTAGAACATGGAAATTTGATCACAATCAAATTTCAGAAAAAAAGGTTCCTTAAACGAAGGCACGGGGGTTCCTTGAAAATCACATGACCGTATATTTCATCATATTTCTGTGATAAAATAAATATCAATCGTTTGCATGGCATATAATAAACAGAAGTTGCTGATTTTTATGTACTGTCGCACAGAATGCACAGACAGCAACCCCCAAAACATCAGGCTCCTGCGATACGGTAGTTGACGAGATATCTCAAACTATCAGGATCCTGCGATACGGTTTTTGACGAGATATGCAGCATGAGTCACAAGCCAGCAGAAACACGAAAATAATGAAAATAGGTCAGTGTCAAATACAAGGTCTGTATTTGAGCTTATAAATCATCAAATGACATTTGTACCATGTATCTGTACATGATAGCGGTATAAAAATGAAAAATTATTCGTTTGATAGTTGCAAACCGCGGTAAGCTATCACGTCTGCGAGCAAATTTATGAGTCGAGTCACAGAACTTTTTGGACGATCTTCGTATTTCCCCTTTGGGACTGCAATGTGACAACTGTGCAAAAAAAAAAAAAAAAAAAACAGAAAGAAACACAAATTTACTGCCTTTATGTATGGTATTTGCGGCCCTATTATTTTGCTACTGGTACTTCCACTCATATTGCTTAATGTGGCATAACCTGATTAATTGAATTTGACAAATGTTTGGCCTTTGTTGAGCTTCGCAATAAGACTCACAGATTAAATGAATTGAAAATTAGACATAGAATTTGAGGAACAAGACAAAGGTGATATCTGGACGGTATCTCAAATATAAAGAATCTTTCAAGAGTTCATTTTTCCTCTACTTTGGTTCCCTTCTTCCGTGTGGTTCAGTTGAGTGATCTTATCTAATCTATTTATTTGAGAAACTGAGAATTATGATATGCTCTGTTTGAAGAATTGATTGCCGAGGTTATACTTTTGCGAGATAAACTACCAATCATCATGCGCAAATTGTATAAAGGTAGTTCCGCTTTTTTCCATGTTTGAGCAGTTTGCGACCATATTTCAGAACAGAAATGCGCCGCGAGACGACAGAATTAACAAAGTGGCATGTGCGTCCAGCAAAGACTCAGATCAGCCTGGGCATCCGCCCAGTCTGAGCAGAGTCTTTGTTGTCCGCATGGAGCTAGCTGAGACCCTTAGATACGCTTTAAGCGCACAACAAGGAGTCTGATCAGACCGGGCGGAAACCCAGGCTGATCTGAGTCTTCGCTCGGTGCACATACCACTGTGTTGATCATGTCGTGTCGCAGCTCAAATCAATCATAGGTATGTATTTCTGCATCTTCAAGAATCTTATAACTTTCTCATAGCTTATATACCAGAATAGTTCATGAAAGTCTCTAAAAACTACACAACATAATTCTAGATAAACTTTGCAAGAGTCAACATTCCTTTATATGTCTACAGTCTCAAGTCGCTGATTTCCGAAGATCTATTTGCGTGAGATTCCCGACTTACTGTTTCAAAACATCAATAACATGATTTCTTTTTATATTTCATGGTTCTAGGAAAAGAACTAATTATAGCGGCATCGAGCTATTTACTATAATAGAGATTTTTGGTTTATTCCTTCTGGAGGGAAGCTTCTCACCAGCAAATTGTTGTCATAGGAACGAAATTTTTGTCACCTCTTAAAAAGATCTGTAGGAAGTACCATGACCTCCTTGATGCGTACCGTCCCGAATGATTTTCCTCACCTTGATATTGCCACGCACGGTACTGAAAATATAAATCAGTTTTTGGATGTAGGGTAGTATTAATTTTGTGAAGAATGACCCCACTAATATTCCTACAAAATATATCAGTAGATTTGTAAGATAGATTAGTGCAGAATACTAGGCTAACACAACATTATTTTATGAAAAACAGGGTAACTGCGTATAACTAATTAATTTCTCATTTTCTCTATTTTCCCTATATATACTATTAGAGAATGATTGTCATGCAAATCGAAGCCAGAATTACCGCATTAGATGTAGACTAAACAGTTTGAAATAAAAAAAAATCCAAGTGCAGCTAAAAGAGTGCACTTTATGGACCAAACACAACATTTTATTTTATTTTTCCTATAAAAAAGAGGAAAAACTTTCTTTGAAATATTTAATTTAGGCTGTTTCAAGTTCACGCAATATCGTCGTTTGAAGGTAGCTTATACGGGGTTGAAGGCAAAAGTTGCCCATAAATGTTGCTGTTTCCGACCTGATGGCCACGGCCGAAGCATAATATGGCTTTCATTTACCGATCCTTTATTTTCACTGACTTTTCAGTCAGAAAGATAGACATGGCGGGTATATGATAATAGGCAGGTGCTGCTTGCTACTTGGGAGCACCTGATTCACTTACATTTTAGAGTTTCATGTCTTTGAGTCGACGTTTATATGGTTAATGAGTTCGGGCTCATGTTTTAGTACTATGCACGAATGAATCTGTCTTAATTGTTTTCTTACTACTCGCGAGCACCTGATTACACTTACAATTTCGGACTTCATGTCAGTCTGTGTATCGAAATATTTCGGACTTGTCGATGTTCATATGGTCTATGAGCTCGGACTCATGGCTTTGGTACATTGCACAAACGAATCTGTCTTCATTATTTTCTTTTGTTATTTTTCCAGGATTTATTATAATATTATGCAACCAAGGAAAAAAGAGACGGCCCTGCAGAGCTGAATCTTTCTTGCGCCCTTGCTGCTGGTTATATAATACGAAATCACGTTTTTAGTAATTCTGCTAATTAAAATTAGTTTTTGACTAACATCCTAACCAACACAAAAACTCTTCTGAAAATTCTGTTACCTTAAATGTGTTAAGGGCTTACAAATGAATCTGCTACGTCTCATAAAGACCTCGACATGGTACTGTCTACATTCTAACCAGGTTCTTGCTGTTTGGTCTGTCGAGCCTGGATTATTTACATGGCAGGTTCATAATTTTATATGCTTTCTTTATCAGTGGATAAGTAGATCTATTTTTTTTCAACCTTGATCTTTATAAAATCGCTGCTCATACTTTTATCATCTAATCAGTCCACGTAAGACTGTGCATAGTGATAATACTAGACTTCCGCCGATTTCTCATCAACGCGTCCTCTGACTCTGCCCTTCGTATGATGCTGGGCTTACCTACGCAAAAGTGCAAATAACAGCTTTTCAATCCGAGACTGAGTCCATCGGACAGGTTGGAAACGCCTTTTAATACCATATAAAGTGGTCGCTATAAATAGTTTTGTGTACGGATGGGGTTAGTATTCTAACACATATTCTGACCGTGCGAAATCAGTCAGCGTGACAACAAGCTTATCATCCGCGTAATTCTGACTCGATTTGAAATTGATCACACTGCATTAAATCACATTGGACAAGGTTTTCAGTGTTTCATTTATAGTCCTACGCTACCGGCAAACAACATCTAGGCCTACCCGACGTCATATCAGTGCGACGTAATGATGTTCACTGGCGCTATATTAACGCTAATATAATAGCTTTCCGCAGTATGTAATAAAGTTCTGAAGTTTCAAAACATATACTACCAATATTGAGTTAGAATTGCGAAGTTTAATACAAGGACAAAATTATGCATCTCTGTAACTTACTACAGCTGCCTTCAATCAGTCTACTCCTCCACTCACCCAACTACCCTCTAAAAATAATATAATATAATATCCCCCACACTACCAACAATCCCTCTCCTCAATTAGTCTACCACGTAAACTCCCACCCCTCGACATGATCCCCGTCCTAAACACACACCTTTAATCAACCACCCTAAAGATCCGCCCCAGTCTCTAGACACGCCCACCTCCACTAGCATCGGTTTCAGCGGAACCCTATTTTCAAACTGACACAAACAAATACACTAAGGTATGAATGAAGACCCTTTGGCAGCAAGGAATATGGCAGACTCTGTCTCGGTTTAATTGAGTCTGTTCATGTGCAGTAATGTAATGGTGCAACACTGCCCACGCCTAGCACCGGCTTCAGCGGAACTCTATTTTCAAACTGACTCAGAATGAATGTTCAAAATACAGTCTGGAGACTTATGTATTTCCATCACGCTGATTTGTGATGGCTGACCATGCACTTTAGATAAAATGGCATTATGGCTTACCATTACAGAATTACCTAAATGTTTACCTCAAGATGTCACTACATGTCCGAAGGATGAAACGTGATGGAAAGCCAAAGTGTTAGTCTCTTCTGGTGTTATGGCCTACCATAACAAATCAAAAACCCTCAAGTACTTTTAACTGAGAAAATGGTGCAAACCCTTGAATAACCCATACAAGAAGCATATGTTGCGAAAAAGCAAGCATTGTAGACAATTTTGATTGTAACAGAATAGAAAAAAATAGAAAAAAAGGTAATTTTCTTGGAAATAAAAAGGCCAAATACCAATATTAACCTAATTTTGACAATAATTCTGTAGAAAGGACCAACATACACACACCAAATATTAATTTTAAAGGTACATAGGCCATACTGAATACTGCAAGTGGGTTAAATTGACATTATAGTGTGTTGGACTGAAAAATGTAAGAGTTATGGCTGACCATCACCAATATACGTGATGGATGATCCAGAAGTCCCCAGACTGAAATATGGTAATGAGTTTGGGTCTGGTTTTCAATCCTTAAATCCAGCGTTGTCAAAAGTGAAAAAATGTAGCGCATGCAGTAATTCTTTTATTTATTTATTTTTTTTTATTTTTTTTTTTTGGGGGGGGGGTGGGGGGGGGTATGTAGCCATACGTCCAAACGCTTTTTTATTCTGAAATTCTGTGTGACTTTGCTGGAGGACCAACAATTATTAACCGAATGACCAGCGTGATACCCACGTGGAATGTATGTGAATATGTATGACTTTAGGCTGTCAGTTTTCATCAAATGGTCTTAGTTTGCGGACGGGTTTTTGAAATTTGCTTTTTCATGCACGTAACTGCAGCATCAGACGCCAGGCTAGGATACATGAGACCTTGATGAGAAATCGGCGGAAGCAGAGTTTTATCACTATGCACATTCTTACCTGGATTGATTAGGTTATAAAAGTATGAGCAGTGAAAAACCCAGTTTCAGAATTAATGAGCGGAGTTTAGTGCACAAGTGTTGTAAGCTATTACAGTTTGCAAATGCTACACTGATTCCAGTTTGATACGAACAGTATGTCATCTCCTCCTTGATATATATATTTGGGGAAAATGTATATCACACACTACTATATGTTAAAGTAACATCATCAGAACCATAAATTATGTCCATTGCCGGACTTTTTTTCTGAAATAAACTACGTTTTGACACCCCCCCACACACACACACACACCCATACAAGATAAAACACTTCCGGATGCTTTGGCTGCCAGTGGGCTAGATAAATTTGATGTTTTTTATTTCATCATGTATGTGATGCTGCATTTTGCCTAACGAATAAAAATCAGTATAAAACAATTTTTTAAACAAATACAACAATGTTTACTGGGCGAAGCTAGGTTTCGAGCCGACATCGGCTGGAACTACTGATCCTAGCCATACACAAACATCAGTTTTGTCAATTGGGCCACTACGCTTCTTAAAAACGAATTTTCTGGAATAATGTTAAGCTTGATTTCTCTGCATGGCCCGTCGGATAGGCATTTGCAAGGAATATCTGGACCATACTCATATGATCATATATAATGCTGAGGAATAACAATCTGAGCAATGCAATGCCGGTTTTTTTCATCCACCATCATCAATAACGGCCTCGAGATGATCGTACCTGATGAAATGGAAGAATGTGATGGAACGTATAGCACTGACGGCTAAAGTTTTGGCTTTTGATAGACTAAGTGGTGATTTTGATGAGAAGAAGTCTCGATGAAAAGGTCCGACAAAATCTGAAAAGGGCAAAACATAAAATAAACTGATGCGAAAACCAAATGGATGATGAACAACGCCACTGACATTCAAAGTAGACTAAGGTATGGTTCTAAATACCACGGAATGGCTCTTAGATATTATGGTCAGAAGAATGTTAAGTGAAACATGAGAGCAAAAGTCACTGTATCCATACCAAAGTAGATGCCAATATACAAATGTAACAAAATATCACTCCGATCCAAAATAATGCTGACAGAAGTGGAGTAATTTCTCTTATCTGGACTGCATCAGTGGCAGACTGACATGACGAGACGTCAACAACATTCAGCTTCTATACAGTAAACAGCAGTCTTATTGACCGTGTCTCAATAATACATCTGAGCGGTAATTACATTGGCAAAGTCAACCCTCTTGAGAAATTGAGGTGTAAGTCTGCAAACGGTTACAAAATGGAACGACTGGCGGAATAGTAAATACTTAATGTCTGACAGAAATTAGTATTTCTTTTTATGGTCGTTTTTCCGTGCCTCTGTACCAGGTTTTTGACCGCATCCATGGCAAGACCGAGCTTCAAACGACAATAAGCTCTGTTCAAACGCCCTTTCATCCTCACACTCCTAGGATCCATGCTAAAATAATTTAGACCCTGAGAATATACGCTGAATTCAGTTTTTTTTTTGCCTCACTAAAATGTCCGTAATAACGTTCTATACTAAAAATGCCATTTAGATTAGGGCGACATTACGTGAGTGGCGTCACCTGTACAATAATTTCATAGCTATTTTAACAGTTTTATTTATTCATGTATTTATTATTATTATTATTATTACTATTATTATTATTATAATTAAATGTAATTCCTTTGATTTTCAAAATGAATTTGTTTACATACAAGTTTTTAAGCTTTCTAGGTCATCAATTTAAGCTGCATAGACTTTCTTCGTCTGAGACATTGAAAGGCGGGGCAAATGTTGTTACCGATGTGAAAATTGACTCTGCTTAACATAGTTAAGATAGATAGTTAATCAATTATTCTTTCGTTTTATTTGTTAAAACAAAACAAAACAGAGTTTTTGTTTGTGATGAAATCGGTCTACTGTTAGGTTATCTAAGTATAAACATATACTAGCACTGTCTTCTGTGAAGATCCTACGGAAATCGGGCAGATAGGGTTATACAAAGAGGGGAAACTGAGGTTAGACTTGTCTTAAAGAACCAGTCTAATCAGTGTAAACGCGTGTGTTCCATCTGCGCATTTTGCAGGCATTACCCTATGGAAGTACCGGAAAAAATAGTAGGACAAGTCCCGGCTGTACCGAATGGGGTTGTCTGTTGTTATTTTTTTTCTCTTCTTCTTACGCCTCCTCTCTCCTCTATTTATCTATTTCCTTCTTCCTTTCCTTTCAAGCCATTCAAAGTAGGTTAAAGATATATTTTTGCTTATCAGTTAGTGATCAGTTAGTTGGAAACCCTTTACCTCTGATCCTGGAACAGAACTTTAGACTCGTAGTTCTAAAGGCTGAAATATCGGCAATCGTTAGTAACTGACATGTCCTAGCTACGTTCTATTTTTATCAGTTACTTGGTATAAAAAATGTTATCTATGTATTTGTTGCTAATTTGAAACCGTACAGTAGTTTATGATACCTGGTAGTTCTAACCTAGCCTGGCATCAGGCCATGTATTTATACATAGCCTTTATGGAATGGTACATAACCAGTACACTTTTATCAGCCAAACGTTTTATTACTTGCCCATAACTGAAATGCATGGCTAAATCAGACATTATTCGAACTGAAGTGGAATAGTATGATATGCATTTTTAATTTTTATGCATTTTACAATACTGCTCTATTTAATGGACTGATATCAGGCTAGTTCTGACCGTGCTAATAGACAGACAGGAAAGCTGTTTCTCTTGGCGAAGAAAGGAAAAGACATAAAGGAATACACAGTCATCTTCACAGTGGCGTATAATGTAGAACCTGCAAGTACACTCACAAAACTAATAGCTATTCAACAAAAATTGTCATCATTTCGATGCATTGATGTGCTGTTATCATTTTTTTCTGAGGGAGAAAAAAATCTCTGAGAGATAAATCAATCATTTGTTGACATATTAAATTATCATATAGATATTGTTATTAATTTATACATATTGACCCTATATGAGCTTCAGTAATCAACCCCACTTTATAATGCTGTATACATGTAGTAACAATTTCTGATTCACTGAGACAGTGGCCCCTATAAAAATGAAAATTAAACAAACAAATTCGGTAAAGGACCTCTGACAGTTGTAATGTTAATTTGCCTATAAAATAAGACAAAATCAATTTTTTGATATACCCAAGAATTTCTCTTGAAATATGTTGCTCTCAACTTCCCGTAACTGGATATGAATTTAATTTCTGACATTTTTGCACATTTTTGCACATAGACTTCAATTTTTAGTGGAAAAACAACAACAAATATTATAATTAAACGTAATGGAAACAGGAAAAGTTTTTTTAAAGATACCCCCCCCGTGCCTCAGCTAGCCATTTTGCATGTATATGTGTACTATCATAATACACATTATATGTGAGTGGTTTGCTGAGGCACGGGGGAGGGAGTGGGGAAGATAGTCTACGGCTGAAAAACTGAAAAAGTGGGTGGGGTACTTACACCCTTAATATCTAAAAATAGGTTAAAGTCCTCATTATTGAAAAAATGCATAATATCACCAACAATAGTGTCTTCGTCAATTTTAGCATAGTTATCAATTAAAATTTTGATATCTTAGAAAGGCAAAAATAATGTACTTATTTTCAGAGACTGAAAAACTCACGTACCCCTCTTGGTAAAATCGGTTTAAGTTAGTCTAGAGGCATATTCATTTTTCAAAATCACTGTTAAAACGTCTTTATAGTACAAAAGTCTACATATTTATGTCAAACAGTTCAACTTATGCTGCCTGAGGAAGGTGCAATAATTTGTCAAAAAATAGGCAAATATGCATTGATACTATCAGAGGTCCTTTATATTCCCCGCCGAAGTGGTCCTGATTTGTTTACAGTTTATTTTAAGTTTCAATATAAAATTTTGTTTACAGGCTACTTAGTTACGGCTGAACTTGTGGACTGTAAAAAACTCAAGCCAGTCTGACGAAAATTTACGTGCGTCAGCGCGTTAGAGTGATATATATTTATTTTAAGTTACACGAAATTCCGTCTAGTGTTTACTTAGTTATGGCTCCGGACGGGCGGATGGAAGGTAATTTTGTCTATTAAAGGGCAATAACTAATGCACAACTAAAGCCAGTCTGACGAAACTTCACGTGCGTCAGCGTGTTATAATGATATATATTTATTATAAGTTTCATGAAGTTCAATCTAGTGGTTACTTAAATATGGCTCCAGACGGACGGACGGAAAGACGGAAGGACGGACAGACAGACGGACGGACGGCCATGGAGAAAACTATATCCCTCCGCCTTCGACGGGGGACAATAGGCCAATGTGACCTTATTACAGATTAATATTTAAGGTTAATGGTTATACTTTCAAGATAGGCAACTCTTGGTTTGCCTTGTTGCCACGGCCAAATTGCACCGAAGAAAGCCCATTGTCTTAGCTGCCGTACTTAATATTTCTGAAATATATTGCCCCAGTCCAAACTGTCTGTGATTGTTATTCCAAGATATTTGGCGGACTGAACCTGTTCAAGAATTTGCTCTTATGTAACGCTGTTGTTATCTGAGTTTCAGTAAAATAATGTGTTTTGTTGTTGGGTGTTGTTTTTGTGTTGTTTGTACAAAAGGTGTAGGAGTCAAGGGTGAATTACCCTAACACAAGTTTAAACAAATTTCCATGCCAATAATGGGTCAGTTATGCCTAGCGGATCAGGACAAGTTGCTTTTTCCATTCTACTAACGACTTTTAAGTTGGTCGGCCATATACGTTTTCGCAATTTTATAGAAGTTAGATGTACCCGGATCATACATCACATCATATGTCATTTTAGACCCATAGATTCAGGTTTTTTAGGAAGGAGGTCTTTTAAAACGTTGTAAACGGACGCCAGGTGGAGAATAAACGACAAAACTGGACGATTATCAACAATTATATCAAGAAGGTCTCTAATTGCCATGGTTTAATAAAGACATTCAGTAGATAGTCATGAAAATGACTGTTTGATGAACCCATGAAAGGTTAGCCTACAGCTTTTTCGCACCTTGTGTCCTGGAAATGAATTTTAAATTCTAAAGCTGTGTCTGAAGTTATATCATTCGCGTACACTATAAGTGCTTCCTTTGATAACAACACCAGACAATTAATTTCGTTCGGGCTGGCAATTTTCAGACTTTAATTTTAATACAGAAAAGCGACAACACATAATCACTTGTCATACATTTCAGTAATTACCCGCCTTTTGCTGTCTGAAGACATATAAAAGATTTCTATCTGACTATTCTATCCTGAGAAGTGAGAATAATTGTTCATAAAAAAGCCAATAAATTTCTTACTCTATTGAAATTGGTTACTTGCAGAAAATTTGATGATGACTTTTTATTCAAGTCAACCGCTCTTATTGTCGCATGACATGCAGAATGGCTAGCTACGCGTTTGAACTTATTTGTATTTAGAATGACGGGACGTGGGCATAGACAGGCTTTATTTCTTTAAAAAGCATACATCTATAGTTTTGAGTTTTGTAGTCTGCAAATGATATCAATATTGAGGTTTCTAGTTAAAAGTTTCGAGTACTTCTTTCCAATATGGAATTGCTTCCCTTCATTCTCGTAGGAGCTATTTAGTATATTGCTTTTTTTTCGGGGGAGGGGGGTGTGGTTGTTGGTGGAGAGGAGGGTTGAGGGATGGGGACGTTTCCAAGCCTGATTATTTGCTTTTCATTTTTGCATTAGGAGACGGCTCGCTTTGCAGGGAAGATTGCGTCAACCTAACAAAACTGCATTCACGCGACACCGTGGAATTATAGCTACACCAAACAAGATGTGGAATCCCGGATCTTAGGGCCTCCTATCGACTACGAAACTGAGTTGTAAATTTGACTTACTGATATTATGTTTCATACGCATTTGCCAGTGTAGCACATACCACAAACAACTATTATAGCTTAAACCGCTATTGTGCAGTGATCTACTTTGAACATATGTCTTAATTTTAGATATTGGAGATTTATGGTATAGAAACAAACAGACAAATATTTATCAAACGGTGTGTTCTAAACTGTCCTGCCATGATCTTTTCTGTTTGCTCAAACTTGATGAACTACATGTATATGCTTATATTCTCAAAGTCACACGTAAATCATTGCTAATTTGAAACCGTACAGTAGTTTATGATACCTGGTAGTTCTAACCTAGCCTGGCATCAGGCCATGTATTTATACATAGCCTTTATGGAATGGTACATAACCAGTATACTTTTATCAGCCAAACGTTTTATTACTTGCCCATAACTGAAATGCATGGCTAAATCAGACATTAGGGAGGTTGAGATTTTTAACTTGTACGTGTACGTGTACGTCTAGCGATGATTTGTGTGCACACGTCATCAAAAATTGCATACTCTCTACCAGTTAGAAGTAAATTCTAGACGTTGACTACTTCTAGGAGGCCGTTTACATGTAGCTCAATAAACGTGTACTTTGAATTCAGTTTTCGCATTGAATTCATAAATGTGCATTTTATTTTATGATGTCAAAACTGAGAGCATATATCTTAGAAATGATTTAAGCTTTCACTCGGAAATCAGTGAAGCGTAAATAAAATACACCAATGTTTACAGTGTGGGTGGTACATGCGAGGAATAAGGCAGTTTTATTATAGATATCTCCGCATTTGTAAGCAAGATGGATGAATGATTACGGATTTTACGGCCCTTTCAACTGTATATTTGTCATATAGGACAGATTGGGAAATATATGAGATACGGACGGCGCTGAAATAAATCAGATGCAGAGAAGAATCGTGATCTTAGCTGGAATCGAACCCGCTACCTTTGATCATGAGTCTGGACCATCAAACTCCGAGCTAACAGTTAAAAATGGTGATACATATTAGTATCATAAATGGATCTGAGGTGGTAGGGATCAATTATATCCCAATTTAAATGGAGAAATCGGACACTTTGGGATCATGGGTGGGTATGGGTTACATTACCAATTAACGAAAAGAGAAAAAAAAATGGATGAAACAGAGATGATTGTGTCAGTCGATGTAATCAATTGAAACTTATAAAAAATGGGAGATGGTTGAGAAGTGGGTGTACGCAGATAGTGAAATAACTTTAATAAGGGCTTTCCTTCACCTTAAAAAGTACAGGATAGTGCCATAACTGTAAAGCTGCGTCTACACGGGCAAAGTTTCTATGACAAAGACGGTTGCATATTTTTCTATGGCAAACAGTCTTTGTCATAGAAAATGGGCTCGTGTAAATGCCAAAATATGACAATGTTTCTTTGACAAATATATATGGTAAAGTTACTTCAATATATTAAATCTGTTCGTGTAAACGAAAAACTTTGCTAAAGATTATGTAACAAAGAACTTTGCTATAAACGTGGAAAATGTGACAAAGATTTTGTTTCATTACCGCAGGTAACTTTGACAAATATAGTTGGTCGTGTGAACACTGCAGCAAATATTTCATTGCCAAAGTTTATTTGACAAAGATTCTTTGTCACATTTTCTTTTACAAATAATTTGCTCCGTGTAAACGCAAAATGTCTGACATACTTTCTTTGTTAAAGTTTCTGTGACATAGAAACTTTGCTCGTGTGAAAGCGGCCTTAAGATGAAACTGACGGAAATGTGTAATAAAAAAGTTGTTTTAATTCCGCGTTTGATTGTGTTTTGATTTAAAAATATTTAAAGCAATATTTTATACAATACAGTAGCTTTCCATATTAAACAATTACGAAACTATCCCGTACAGTTTACAGTCAAGGGGCTGGCAGCCAGATGTCATGTCTTTCCCATAAAACCATAGGGGCTTTGTAACGGTGCAATTATTAGGGAAAAAATGGTATATAAGATGGTCACCGGCTGTGATATTGGGGAAACGGGCATATACGCTTTCGTTTTGACACTGAGTTTATTAAAACGTTAAAAAAAAGAAAAAAAAGAAGAAGAAAAAAAAAAACAATTGCATGGTACAGAGGAGGTAAGATGACAATAAAATGTTAACCCACATTCGTAAGCATGGACTAAAGATTATGCTGATTAGACGCCTTTTTTTCGATGATTGTTTCGACCATCTAAAATGATTCGCCCTATTCCGTAATGGTACACATACACGTACAAGTTACATTAATCTTAACCTTTTATAACTATAATTCTAACTTGTACGTGTACGTGTAGCTACCAGTAGCCGTACGCGTACAAGTTCTAAATCTTAACCTCCCTATTATTCGAACTGAAGTGGAATAGTATGATATACATTTTTATTTTTTATGCATTTTACAATACTGCTCTATTTAATGGACTGATATCAGGCTAGTTCTGACCGTGCTATACTATTTTCCTTGTTTCTGCCTTACAATTGTCATTTTTTAACTCAAATTTGAAAATTCATATAATTGATATTTTTGGAATATATATTGATGGAAACCGTAGCAATAATACATGTCGATTTGCTTATTAACAACCCAGTTAATCGAAGATCAGCATGAAATGAGGTATCGCTGCAGACTTTTCAATAGAATTTCGTCGCTGTAAACGACCGCGCGTAGCCAACTTAAATAAAACAAGAGGGCCATGAGGCCCTGAATCGCTCACCTGGACAATTGGCAAGGTGGCTTTTACTTATCATGTCTGAAATTGTCAAAATATGAGTTTTGGGTCAAAAGTCAAAGAATGACCATGACCACTTGTACTCATAAATCTTCATGTACTCATTAAGACAACCATATATACCATTTTTAGGCCAAAATCTTCAAAACTTTCCATGAAATCTTATGTTCTAGCATTTTCCCATATTTGACCATGCCGCAAAAAAGGTCAAGGTAAACCCAAGGTCACCATTTGAACAGTCTTGGTGGTACTCTAGTACTCCATGCTATTTACCAAGTTTCAAGGCCATAGGTGTATTGGTTCTGGAGAAGAAAAATATTAAAGATTTATACCATAAGTGGTAATGGCGGCCAAGTTGGTCATGTGACCTGGACCGTTTGAACAAATTTTCATTCAATCAACCCCTGGAGGCTCTATATGAAATGTGTTTACAATTGGCCCTTTGGCTTTTGAGGAAATGGTTGAAAATGTCAAATTATGAGCGATCTGGATCAAAGGTAAAAAAATGACCTTGACCTCTTGTACTCATAATTCTTCATGAACTCATCATGACAACTGTATATACCAAATTTTTAGGCCAGAATCTTCAAAACTTTCCATGAAATCTTATGTTCTACCATTTTCCCATATTTGACCCAGTGGTTTTAGACCAGATTGTTTGAAATTGTCAATATTTGAGATTTCTGGGTCAAAGGTCAAAGAATGACCTTGACCTCTTGTACTCACAAATCTTCATGTACTCATTAAGATGATAGTATATACCAATGTTTAGGCCAAAATCTTCAAAACTTACCATGAAATCTCATGTTCTAGCATTTTCAGATATTTGACCTTGCCGTAAAAACGGTCAAGGTCAACCCAGGGTCATAATTTAAACATTCTTGATAGTACTTGAGTACCCAATTCTACATACTGAGTTTCAAGGCCATCTGTCTACTGGTTCTGGAGAAGAAGATTTTTAAAGGTTTTTACCATATATGGGCGTGGTGGCCATGTTGGTCATGTGACCTGGACCGTATGAACAAATTTTCATTCCCTCAACCCCTGGAGGATCTATATGAAATTTGGTTACAATTGGCATAGTTGTTTTTGAGGAGATTGTTTGATATTGTCAAAATATGAGAGTTCTGGGTCAAAGGTCAAAGAATGACCTTGACCTCTTGTTCTCATCAATCTTCATGTTGTCATTAAGATGACTGTATGTACCAATTTTAGGCCAAAATCTTCAACAGTTTCCAAGATATCTTATGTTGCAGCATTTTGCCATATAAAAGCATAAGGAAGCAAATTTGACCTTACCGTAAAAAAGGTCAAGGTCAACCCAAGGTCATAATTTGAACAATCTTGGCAGTACTCGTCGCCCCAATGCTACATACAAAGTTTCTAGGCCATTGACCTATTGGTTCTGGAGAAGAAGATTTTTTCAGGTTTTTATCATATATGGGCATGGCGGCCACGTTGGTCATGTGACCAGGACCGTTTGAGCAACTTTTCGTTCCTAAGGTCCCAGGAGGCTCTATATGAGATTTGCTTACAATCGGCTCAGCGGTTTCAGAGGAGAAGTCGTTTGAAAGTGTGGACCGACGACGGACGGACGGACGACGGACGGACGACGGAGCCTTACCATCCTATAAGCTCCCACGGAGCCGCTGGCGCAGGTGAGCTAATAAAAAAAACCCGAGTTTCACAAAAATAATATGAAAAATAAAAAAATAAATAAATAAAAAATAAAATGGTCATTTTAATTGACAACTAAAATGACCTAATTTTTTGTTCTATAACTTGAACGAAATGGTAAAAATACAATGTACTTGCAAAGTACATGTATGGTAAAATACAATATACAAGCGTGGTGCTCCATTCACTGTCCCGTCTTTGGTTATATTGCATCGCTCAAAAGTGAAAATTGCATTTACGTTTTGCCAGTTGTAGGAATAAATAAATGCACATCAACCCATATTTTATCACCAACTATGGTTACGTACCGCTCAGCCACTTGGGGAACGTCGTTACGAGATTCGAAACAGAGCATAACGTATTTTATCACTAAACGTTATGGTTGAAGCATTTTTCATAATGATTTGTGTTTAGACATTTTGTCACTGATAGTCTAAGAACTGTTATGTGGAGACCTTGATCAATATTTGAGCCGTGACACGAGAAAACCAACGAAGAAGCATGTGCGCCAAGTGAAGACTCAGATCAGTCTGGGCATCCGCCCAGACTGATCAGAGTCTCAGCTGTGTGCTTAAAGGTACATTTACATGTAGCAATGAGTTTCAGCAGCATTTATGCAGACAGCGAAATCTGTTCAGGCAGGTCGGTTGTCAGGAATGATCCGAGTCTGCCCTGGACGCACATGCCACTTTGTTGGTTTTCTCGTATCGCGGCTTAAAAAACTATCAGAAAAACTATCAGCTAAATCGCAGTAGGCCGCCATGTGGCTGTTCCAGAGCAGCATTGACATCATGTATCAGGCCAACATTGTTTTGATCTTGTGCGACCAAGCACATGAAGCTCTCCAAGAGGATTGTTTTATTTGATTTGATGTGTTGCTTAACGTCCACGGTAAACAGCTTAGGTCATGTCAGGACGGTCAGTAAACCTAACCACACTATTCCTGGGCAGGCTCAGACCTCCTAAGCGGTTAACCAGTACTAAGTGCACACACTTTCGCCAGTAACTGACAACTGTCCTTCTTGAATCAGCGGAAGGAGAAACGAAAGTATGTGGCCAGACCAGGTATCGAACTTAGGACCTCTGACTTATGAGTCAGGTGCCCTACCGATTGCGCTTCGCGGCCTGGCCAACAGGAAAAGACACCATTCTTGAAGTCGCAAGGCAACGTTTTCCTTCGGTTTATCAGATGTCTGAATTCATCATTCCCATGTACGTTACCTACGACTTGCCTTCTAAATACTTTTACTTACATGTCGCTTTCATCTTTACTGCAAGGGCCTGAGTGCGCTGTACAATATGTGTCTTTGTACCATACGTTAGGAGGACTGATCTTTTCTCTGACCAGCTTCTGGAACTGCCTGAGACCTATGGTCAGAGTGTTTTACCTGACAATTCACTGAGAGCCGAAGAACAGTTTTGGCGACAGCAGAAGAAAATACTGAGCCAAAAAATGCAATATTAAGTTCAGAATATCAAAATGAAATTCTGACTTAGAAGGATCATTTCAGCCGCGACACGAGAAAACCAACAAAGTGGTTGTGCGGACAGCGCAGACTCAGATCAGCCTGAGCATCCGCCCAGTCTGATCAGAGTCTTCGCTGTCCGCATGGGCGTAGATTAGACCCTTAGCTACCCTTTGATCACTTAGCGAATAGTCTGATCGTACTGGCTGGATGCGCAGGCTGATCTGAGTCTGTGCTGGGCGCACATCCATATTGTTGGTTTTCTCGTGTCGCGGCTCATTTAAACAATAAAAAATGTCAGTATGAGAATAAGAAAACTCTGAATTCACGAAACCTAGCTAAAATAGCGGATCTGACTTTG
>OZ022501.1:25910621-25932640 GCA_963989385.1 Ctena decussata | reverse complement strand
AAAGTAAGTATATTTTATGCTACTAAAATCACTCTAAATATGGGACAGGTAGATCTGAGCAAACAATGCAAAGGATAATTCTTAGATGATTTAAATCTCTTTAACCCATTGCATTCTGGGTATTTTTTGTCGTCTGCTGAAATTGTCGTCTGCATCAAAAAATAAAGAATATTTTGACAATATTGGTTTAACTAATTCTTGTAGAAATGATGTCTAGGCAGCAAACAGTTTGGATCTCAGATCAGGCCCCACATTTGTGGGGCCTGATCTTGATCCAAAATGTTTGCCCAGATGCCCCTAAAGGGGGATCCAGAATGGAATGGGAAAAATGCTCCTGAAGGGGCAGTCTGATCAAGGTCTACTCTCTTTGCCATTCCATCTGCATCTGCATGTGTTTGTTTACTTAAAACCACACCTTATCGTGACCATTCCACCAGCGGTACTCCAGATAAAAAGCGGTAAGAGGTATAATTTTGGGATAATTTTTATATTATTTCTGAATTTCATTATTTCTGTATAAAAAACATGTATTGGAATCCCTCTTTATAACCATCTTGGCATTTTCATTTTTATAAAAAGGGTAAAAGTTCCCTTAGCCTAATGGGCAGTGGGTGTTATAGGCCCACCATTATGCTGCCTTATAAATAGATTTGAGCCGCGATGCGAGAAAACCAACAATGTGGTTGTGCGCCCAGTGCAGACTCGGATCAGCCTGGGCATCTGCCCAGTCTGATCAGACTCTTCGCTAAGCGCTTAAAGGGTAGGGTACTTAATGGTCTAAGCTACCTCCATGCAGACAGCGAAGACTCTGATCAGACTGGGCGGATGCCCTGGCTGATCTGAGTCTGCGCTGAGCGCACAACCACATTTTTGGTTTTCTCGTTTCGCGGCTCATTTCTTCTCAGCTGAGAGTAAGAAAGTTTGTTCTCTTCTTTTCAAAGGTAAAACAACAGAAGGTAAAGAAAGTCCAGTTGTTACAAAACCAGTGCCATCTACTGTCAAACCAGTGACAGAGACACCTGGTGGTGTTGTCAGAGGTAGCACAGCGGTGGCAGCTCCTGGTGGCACTACTGTGGCACCACAAGAAGAGGGGACTGGTAGTACAACAAAACCACTGACAGAGGGTGGTATGGGTGGTACTAAAACTCCACCTCCAGAAGGTATGGCTATAAAAATTCACACAAAAATATCTAGCTAGATAGAAACATTACTTGAGTAGAGCTGTAGAAAAGAGGGATTATTTGATGATAATTAGGGATGATGTCAGTTAATTCTGCATAAAAACATATGTTGTGACCCCTCATCTGAACCGTCTTGACGAGACGGTTCAGATGAGGGGTCACAATATATGGTTTCGACGAGAAATAAGACAAATTGTCCTTAATTATCATCAAATACTCCCTCTTATCTAGAGCTCTGCTTGAGTAGTCTTTATTGCAGTTGCAAATTTATGAGCTAGATGATAAATTACAACAGTATGTTCAACATTGTAAGTCGCAGCTGGTTTTGCCATGAAAATAGTGAAAGTTGCAAACAGTGGAGATCCAGATGAGGTGGTCTTAATTAGCAACCTCATCTGGGTCTACACGGTGTGCCCTCTTTGACTTTCAATATGATATTGCTTGGATGAAACATTATTTTAAATTGAGTTGACATAGATTTTGATGTCTGCTTTTTTATGCTTTAAGAGTGGGATAGTGTTTCACTGACCAGCAACATGATAAAGAAAGTAGGATTGTGATCAAAGTGTGTTATGCGGCAAAGTGCATAGTACAGTAAGGCTGTATGCTCTCTTTTGCTGGCAGATTTGCAAGTTTACCGGTCTTAGCATGATATAGCTTTTAAAACCAGTGCTCCAGATAACGTCCGTATCTCCATATGTTACGGATCATTTTTGGCCGATATGGAGCTATTGGAAATTTTATCCATTCCCGGTACGGACGCTTTCAAGCTGTTGCGGATCATTTTTTCCGGTTGTCCGTACCACCTGGACGAGTTCTCATAGACGCTTGCATTATAATATCATCAAGTCTTCACACTCACCGAGAAGCTGACTGATTCTAAATATTTCCTTCTGAATTTGTGTTTCTAATGCGTGGAAAATAGATGGACTGTAAACCAGTTGCTTCAAAACTGAAAGTAGGAAAGCATGGCTTCAAGCTCTCAACAGGACAAGCAGGCATCTATTTTGCATTTTTTTGGGCTGACTGACAAATCAACCGAAAATTGTAGATGCATCTGAGATGATAAATGCTAAATATTATCTCAGATGTGGTTATGACTGCATGTAGAAAAGGGATAAAACATTCTGGTAGGTAGAAAATTGCAGTTCAAATCCAAATGTGATTCGCATGAACCCAGTTCGTACTTATATTAGCTCTGTAAAATTGAAATTTTCAACGCAAAAACATGTGGCTTAGAACATGTTTGGAACACCTTGAAGTGTCTGCTGAGACAGGTACCAAACAAACTTATTCTTGATCATGTTATAGCTACACAAACCAAAGATAGCCACAGAAACCAACTGATAGTTTGTTGACTTCTTTAGCCTTGATGGACCTTCATGATCAAATATCAATGGTTTTGGTTCTTGGTACTTGCAGAGAATTTTCTTCATACATGTGTCTCATGACTCAGCCTAGTGAAAAAATGCTCCTGGCAACATCAACCACACTTTGTAAATCATTTTCATTTTGATATTTACATTTTGTGAAGCAGTCAGAAGGAGCTTTCACAAGGTTGAGTCATGATAGAATTGTTTAATATATCAGATTTTGATATGGCGTTTTGGGGTATATAAAGGGTATATTTCCACACAGTGAAAGCAGAAGCAGTATTTTACAAGGCAAAGTCACAGCCAGGGAGTACCACTGAAATACTGTTAAAAATAAATATGTTTTCGTGTTACATCTGTCGGTTCAGTGCAAATACTGAAGCAGAATCGTGGATACTGATCCAAGAAAATTTTTACCAGTACGGTACTGATTGAAATTTTTTTTATCTGGAGCACTGTAGAACTATAAAGCTATGAGTGGAAAGTAGTTGTCTGACCACTGTATGTATGCCATATTGTTTCTGTTATAAGACAGGGTTTTCTTCCTTCAAAAAAATCCCAAAAATTTAGATCCATCTTATAAGGCAGATGTAAATTTTTGGGCTTATTAAGAAGGGAAAAATCCCATCTCATATTAGAATTTCATAAGACTGATTTAGATATTTGGAGTTATTCTAGAGATGGAAAAACTCAAACTGTTAATATAGTTAAGGAGAAATAACACTGTATGCCATGCTGATGGATTACAGAGCTCTAGATAAGAAGGATTATTTGGTGATAATTAGAGATAAGTTTTGTTAATTCTGCACAAAAACATATGTTGTGACCCCTTATCTGAACTGTCTCGATGAGGCAGTTCAGATGAGGGGTCACAACATATGGTTTCGATGAGAAATAAGAAAAATTATCCTGAATTATTATCAAATACTCCCTTTTATCTAGAGCCCTGGATTATGATGAACATATTTGTGTATATATCAGAGAAGGGCAAACAGTTGTTTTGCTGAAGGTATACCAACAGTTACTTAATTACGTGGCTTTAACGAAATGCCTGACCTTTGGACACTAATGGCCAGAAATTCTACATAAAGCATTACAGGAATGATAAGAATTCTTAGGTCTAATGTATGGTTTTGAAATTTTCAAACATAAAGGTATAAATATTTAAGTAAATTCACCATTAGATACATAAGCTTGGAATGTTCATAAGACTGCAAAACGGCTCCTAACCAGGCTAGAAAGAATGTTTTTAAATACTTATATATTGAAAATTACATGTATTTTCGAAAGAAAGAAGAAAAAACTTAAGAGATAATTTTGTCTGTTTTCTAGGTGTGAGTACAGTTAATCCTGATATTGTCCATGTTTCAAGAATTCATAATATATCAGGTAAGATCTGCAGTATGAAAAATATGAAGGGACAAAAACTGTGACATGCTTTTGTAGTTGGAGAAGTCGGGCTCTGGACTTGGACCTTAGAACATATGAGCCGCAACATGACAAAACTGACAATTTGGTTGTGCGCCCAGTGCAGACTCAGATCAGCCTGGACATCCGCCCAGTTTGATCAGAGTCTTCATTACGTGTTAAAGCATAGCTAAGGATCAAAGCTACCTCCATGCAGACAGCAAAGACTCTGATCAGACTGGGTGGATGCCCAGGCTGATCTTGGTCTGCGCTGGGCGCACAACCACATTGTTGGTTTTATCGTAACGCGGCTCATATGTTTGAATACAATGATAGAAGCAATATTCAGTTTTCTAGGTCTCCAAATTGAAAGTCTCGATCAAACCTGCACAAGGTATAAGATGGAGATCAGTGCTGAGAAGACCAAACTGATGACGAACAGCGCAGATGGCATCCAGAGGGAGATCAAGGTAAAAGGGCAGAAGCTGGGTACCGTAACAAGCTTCAAATACCTTGGAGCAGTTGTCTTAGATGATGGCTCAAAACAGGAGGTTCTCTCAAGGATTGCACAAGCTACTTCAGCTCTTGCCAAGTTGAAACCAATTTGGAGAGATAACAACATATCTCTTGGATCAAAGGTGAAACTTATGCGCTCCCTTGTCATTTCCGTATTTCTGTATGCCTGCGAATCGTGACCTTGACAGCAGAGTTAGAGAAAAGAACGCAGGCCTTGGAGATGAGATGCTACCGAAGGTTACTGAACATTTCATACAAGGACCATATAACCAATGACGAGGTTCGTAGGAAGATCCAAGCAGCCATTGGAGAATATGATGAACTCCTGACGCTGGTCAAGAAACGTAAACTAAGGTGGTTTGGCCACGTCTCAAGGTCTTCTGGGTTAGCAAAGACGATTCTTCAGGGCACAAGGAAAGGAAAAAGAAGAAGAGGTAGACAGAAGAAGAGGTGGGAAGACAATATTAAAGAGTGGACAGGGATGGATTTTGCCAGCTCAACTACGGCAGCTGAAGACACCTGACAAGGTGGAAAGGGATTGTTTCGAAGTCATCTGAGGTGCCCCAACAACCTAGTAAGGTTATGGGATAGAAAAGAATAGAATAGGGCTCCAAGCTTGTTATTAAGTACATGTATGTGAAATTTAAATATACATCAACATGACATTAAAGGTTCTGGATACACTTCCAAGGGAAGTGACTGACATGAAAATATTTGTCTCCCTTTTCAAGGGAATTGCTCTTGAAGGAAAGAATTTGCTCTCTCTAGAGAGCAAATTCTTTCCTCAAGAGAAATCCCCCCGCAACCCCACCCAGTCTAGAAGGGATTCTATACAAACGATTAAATGATTTTCTATAAAAGTTGCCTTTCCTGTAAAAATGACTGCTAAACCATGGAGGTGTGTCAGTACACTTAAAAAGGATGCAGAAAAGAAAGGTTGCTGTTAATCTTTAATTTTCTGGATATGAACATATCCTGGAGACCATGGTTACGAAACAATAACAGATGAACAGACACATATTATTGCAAAGTGATCAGGACTAACAGCACGTAAAACAATCACCGTAACTTTCCTAAAAATTGAACGCTTTGGTTTTGAATTTTGTCTTGCCAGTGACAAGCAGAAGCAAGACATATGTATTTTCTGGTGTGGTCATCTGCAGTGTAAACTTTGAGTGAAGTTTAATTGAGTGAAGTCTACTTGTTAGGCTTTGTTTTCTGACTTATCACTGACAGGCGAGACACCACATTTGGCAGAATTCTTCCTCAGTGTATTAATGTATCTAAAAGATGCTTGGTCTATACTGTTTGCTTAATAGACCTATTTGCTCCAGAACTTAGACTTTTTAATGTAGTTACAGCAACATATTATAGCTGTAATTCTAGTAAACTGTAGGGTATTTCTAATATTCAAATTTTCTTTTCCAGAACTGGAATTGAATTTCCGTCGCTGGGATATTGGTGGAAATGGTAAAGTGAGGTATGAAGATCTGCCAGGATACCTAGGACCAGAGGTTCCCTCAGAGGAACAACTACAGAAATTTGATGCCAACCATGACAACCTTTACTCACTACCAGAATTAGCAGCAGCTTTTGGATATAACTTTGGTAATGGCTTGTAAGGTGTATGGATACCCAGCCAGGGTGCGAAGTTATAAAACTTGAGAATAATCTCAAACTCAAAATAAAGCACACTAATTGGCTGCTTCTGCTTCCGAGCATGTGCTCGGAAGCAGCCAATCAGTGTGCTTTATTTTGAGTTTGAGAATGTACTCAAGTTTTATAACCTCTGGGCCAGGTTTTTCTACTCTTTTTATGAAGGGAAACTTTTTTTTTACATCCTGTTTGATTCCCCCTGGCCATCAAAACTGTTTGAAAAGAGTTCATTTCAAAGAGAGAATGTGTTCCTTCAAGAGTTGATCGCTTTTGAGAAGAGAGGCAAAAGTGAAAATGATGTTTATAGGCAAACGTAGACTGCGCCAACATAAAATATACAATTCTAGCTTACGGTAACTAAAGAAATTGCCTATATGGAGTCATTTTCTCCAAATACTACACAAGAGAGGCCCAAAACACTTGGGGTGAGATGATCCGGGGTGTCATCACTAACTGCACCGTGAGGCAAAGTGGGACCTCTTCTCCGGTCTGACACCTACAACCTCCCTCAAATACTACTACTAATAATAATAATAAAATAAATAGAGTTGCTTCCCTTGAAGTTATGTTGAAGGAGTCCAGGTGTAGAGAGCTATTACAATTGTCACTGATCAGAAACAAACGTTGGTTCACTACCTCTTTATAAAAAATGTAAATATTAGGACAGATAGGTCTAAGGAAACAGTGCAGACCCAGAGAAGACTGCTTCTTTAGGAGCAGTCTGATCAGGGTTTACATTGTATGCCAACTCATCTGCATTGTAAAAACAAACTGTTCCATTTTAGGACAAGCATGGTAATCATTTCAGGGTTCGAGGTTATAAAACGTGAGAATAATCTCAAACTCAAAATAAAGCACACTGATTGGCTGCTTCCGAGCACATGCTTCCGAGCATGTGCTCGGAAGCGGCCAATCAGTGTGCTTTATTTTGACTTTGAGAATGTACTCAAGTTTTATAACCTCCGAGCCAGGTGTACCAACTTTTAAACTTTTTGGTACTTTCTCTTTTCAGATGATCTCCCAGCTGACTCACCATTCAGAGACCAACCACCAAGATAAAAATGCAACAGAATTACTATCATAAACGAAATCATAGGTTTTTAGCTCGCCCATATGAAAGTACGGGAAAAGCTATTACAGTCATCATGGCGTCCATGTTAGCATCGGCATCTGTTAGCATCGGCATCTTCATCCATGGTTGATTAAAGTTTTTTAAAAGACACATATCTCCTTAACCCATGACAGGGTTCAGTTGATGCTTGGACTGTAGATTTTACAGAATACAAGCCACAGGTCATAATGATCTACAAAACAAGGTCACAGACTTTGAACATCGCCTGTGGGATGGGCAAGCACCAGTTCGGGTCAGCAGTTGTGTCAGATGACAGCTTTTGGTTCATTTCTAAGCAGACACAAATTTCTCATTGCAGTGAATTATTTGAAGTTACACATTTTGTAATTGTATAAATGTATAGTCATCTTGACTTGTGGTATGTGATGATTAGGTTAAGCATAAGATGCAACTTTTCATCATGAAGGTCCCTCAGAGGCCTCGATTTGAGGTTATAAAACTTGACAATAATCTCAAACTCAAAATAAAGCACACTGATTGGCTGCCTCCGAGCATGTGCTCGGAAGCAGCCAATCAGTATGCTTTATTTTGAGTTTGAGAATGTACTCAACTTTTATAACCTCTGGGCCAGGGTACCTATTCATTTTCGAATATATCCTTGATACATAGTTTTGAAAATTTCGTGCTTGGCAGATTAAAGAAACAGATCAGGCATTGCAGTGAATCATTGAGTAATAATTCCCTACATGCAAGTCAGATATTAAGTAGATCATATAATGAGGTCATAGAATGAGTGAATTATCTACAGTTGAATAACAAGAGTGAATTATGAGTCAACAATTTACTGCTACAGCTGACCTATTTTCATTTTAAATATCTTAAATGCTAAAATATGATATTGTTTCCTTCCAGTTCTTCCAAAATCCCTTTCTTTACATTATATTATACCACCAATATTCTTACATGGTCTGACATCCCTGAACGTCATCAGAACATCATCAAAATTGTTGGGATTTGTTGCAGAATAGAGCACCAAAATTTTCCATTACTTCAATAGGCATCTTGTGCTAGAATTTCTGTATAACTGGAGGAAAATGTCACAATTATACAATGAAATGGTCACAAATACAGAAAGGGTTTGTAGGTTGACTTCTGGTGGACAGAAAATTTATTTCATGAACATTATATTACAAAGACTAAGAAATTGTTCAAAATGACCTTGCATTAGAGCCATAACTCTAGAAAACCAACAAAGTGGTTGTGCACACAGTGCAGACTCAGATCAGCCTGGCTTACACCCAGTCTGATCAGAGTCTTCGCTGTCCACATGGATCTAGCATAGACACTTACCTACCTTTTAAGTGCACAGCGAAGACTCTGATCAGATCAGGCAGATGCCCAGGCTTATCTGAGTTTGTGCTGGGCGCACATGCCTTTTTGTTGGTTTTTGTCGCACCTGGTCCCTCAGTCATTCCATCCATCCGTCTGTTCGTCCGTCCATCCACAATTACATCGACCCTGTTCGTGTCCTTTATTCTCAATCTATGATACCTACACTCATCAAACCTGGCATAAAGTTTCTCCTTAGAATAGTCTCGAGAAACCATGCACTTATTTTGACCTTTGACCTATTTGTCATGCTCTAATGACTTTGTAAAATCTTATGCCAAAAATTACGTCCACCCTAGTGTTTAAGTCCATTTCTCTCCATCTATGATACCGACAATCTTCAGGCCTGGTATAAAGTTTTTTCTTAGAATAGTCTAGAGGATTGTTGCCTTTTGACCTTTGACCTATATTATATGCTCTTCTGACTTAATAAATTTTTACGTCAAAAATTACGTCAACCCTAGCATACTGGTCCATTTCTCTCAATCTATGATACCTACAGTCATCAAACCTGGTATAAAGTTTCTACTTAGGTTGATCTAGAGGACTGTTGCACTTACTTTGACCCATATTTCATGCTCTGCTGACTTTATAAAATCTTACTTAAAAAGTTATATCAACCCTATTGTTTAAGTCCATTTCTCTCAGACTATGAGATCTAGAATCATCAAACCTGGTATAAAGTTCATCTTAGAATGGACTCCAGGATTAATGCACTTGTTTTAACCCTTGACCTATATTTCATGTGCTACTGATTTTGTAAAATTTCACATCCAAATTTGTGTTGACCTTAGGGTTTGCTTGCTGAAATGTCTACATAAATTCATCAGACCTAGTGTACACTTTCCTCTAACCATGGTATCTACTACTGAGAAAGCATAAGGCAGGTGCGACATAGCATTCCGCGGAATTCTTGTCCCGTGTTGTGGCTCACATTACAAAGACTAAGAAATGGTTCAACAGGACCTTGCATATAAAGGAATCAGCCAGTTCAAATAGAGACTAAGCTGTTGTGACATAAGGATCTTCATCTTGATTGTTTCATATCCATTATTAAGGTGTTTGGATACACTTTCAGGGAAAGCAAATATGCCATTTTCATTTTACGTCCCTTCTCAAGTGGGGTCACCTCTTAAAGGTAAGACCTTGCTCCAGAAGGAGCAAGTTCTTTCAGCAAATTCTTTCCTCTGAGAGTGGACTCCATTTGTTGAAGAGTTGCATCATCCATGGAAGCCGACAAAAAGTCACATAAGTTGATCTTTATGAAAATGGTGGAAAAACTTGGAGGTGTGCCCTTACACCTGATATGAGCCGCGACACAAGAAAACCAATGAAGTGGTTTAGTGCCCAATGCAGACTCAGATCAGCCTGGGCATCTGCCCAGACTGATCAGAGTCTTTGCTAAGCACTTAAATGGTAGCAAAGGGTCTTAGCAGCCTCCATGCAGACAGCGAAGACTGATCAGACTGGGTGGATGCCCAGGCTGATCTGAATCTGCGCAGTGTGCAGAACCACTGTGTTGGTTTTTTGGTGTCGTGGCTCAATTATAATCTTGCGGCATTACATTTGAATGATTTGGCAGATGTTGAGCTTGCATATAAGGGCATCCAGTGAATTGTCACATATCTTGTTTATCTTGAACATTTGGGCATATCCTGTAATTCGTGTCACTTATTTCTTGATGTTAAGCTTGAGTATGAGAGACAAACAATTTATATAGGATCTTAAATGAGCTATCATTTCGTACAAAATTTATGAAGCAAGCTTTGGCAGGTTTCATAAATTTCATATGAAATGACCACCAGTGTAAAATTCTGTTCATCATTAGACGGTTTCAAATGGAATTTTTTTTACTGCCATAAAAGTTTGCCATTTTGCCATCTTATGGATGTCATCATCTGAAAAAACAATGTCACTTGATGATATAGATATGTGGCATCTTATACAACCAATCCATTGACTTTTATCTAGCCCTCAGGGGTCAGCCTAGACCTTTTAGACAGGGAGAAGTTTTGTGACATTTTCGGTGCTCAGACATTTCGGCCACGGACATTTAGGCCACGGACATTTCGGCCAAGGACAGTTCGGCCATGGACATTTTGGCCACAGAAATTGTCAAGGGCGGACATTTCAGCCTTTATCCAAAAATTACCTTTTATTATTAAATCAAGTGGTCACATAAGGAACCTAAGCTAGTCTTAATGAACTCCAATGATTTGCTGTCGTTGTCTTGATATTTTATGGACCTTCAACATCTATAAAGTCATTGTAAGCATATTAAGGCAAAAACACTGAGAACAATTATTTCAGTTACTTTAGCTAGGGCCCTATAGGACGTTTGAGTTTAGTGTTGTTTTTAATTTCATGACCCATAAACACTTATAAGGTTATTTTGAGCATAGTTCAGCACACTTGCCATCCCCAACCATGGGCCATTTTGGCCCTTTTCAATTATGTATTGCCTAAAGTATCTTGACATGTAAACATATGGCTGATGCAATATCATCTGCGGTGGTGCACCCATTATTTTTGGATATAGATAATCATATGGAGTTATTTTGAGCCCAGCCACACACTTTTGTGCCATGTGTGCAAAAAAAAATCTAAGTCTTTTTGATTGTTAAAGGTAGCGTAGTTTCATTCCCCCTTTTCTTTAACTTTGGTCGAAACTTTCATGGCCAAAATGTATGTGGATGAAACGTCCATGGCTGAACTGTCCTTGGCCGAAATATCCGTGGCGGAAATGTCCATGGCCAAACTGTCCTACATTTTCAGGACTTTAGGGAGAAGTTTTGGCGCAGATTTTGGATTTCCCTATATGTTCTATACATTTTCACTTTTCCCTCAGCTCAAAATAGGAGAAGTCAGCAAGCTTAAGGCGACTATTTCTCCCAAATCGCCCTCTAGGCTGAGCCCTGGCCCTAGTGCTGAGTAAGGGGTGTGTGATAAGCCTTTCCAGCTTTAGTTTAAATAGTGGAAATCTTCGTCCAGTGTGCATGAAAATCTATTCATTTCATAGTGTAAGCTTGCATGCAGAGGGAAAGAAGAGAGAGAGAGAGTGGGAGAGTGCATCATTCTAGTTATATGTTTCATTTTCATTTGCAAAGTATATATGTATACAGTAGACTGTCATTTTTTAAGAGAGTTTGGAGTTTACTGATTATCTGATTCTGGGATAAACATGTTTTTGTTTATTTGGCTTTCAACTGTTGTTCTCCGGGCTTATTTGAACAGCCAAGGCAATGTGGTTCTAATCTGGGACTAAAGCATATGTTTTTATGGTGTCTGAACAGATGTAACGGAGTTATCCTGAAAAAAAAAGCTGTTTATCTCGAGACCTGTGACATCTTATAGTCTTATGACCCAGTGACAATAAAATGAAGTGTTGACTATTGAAGAGTTTGCTGTTTAATCCATAAAGTGCAACAAAAAGTAAGCAACAAAATAATTTACATCTGTGAAAATTCAAAAATGCTGTGTCCAAGCTATATCACATTGACAGTCAAAGACTAGGGGGCAAGCAGGGTAGAACCAGATCAGGTGGGGCATTCTGTGTCACCTCATCTGGTTCTACGCTTTTTGCAAATTCAGCTCTTTTCAGTTTTGGCAATTTTAGCGGTTAGATTATTTTTTCTTTCGCGAAAATTTTGATTACATCATGTAAAATATACCATATCATGTACTCTATTATTCATTACTCAGATTTTAAAATCAAATATGTTGTATTACTACAAGTTAAAGAGTTTTTAAGTTGTGTTACTGAATAGAGTTAATTTCATTATTTTATATTTGCTTTTGTTGGGTATTATTTTCATTTTCAAATGTTTTCTTTAGATAATAATAACTTGTTTTTCAGACATTAAGTATGAATGTAGTTGGAATGTGCAAAGAGTTGTTTATAATAGTGTGATGTGTGACTGTTATTATTGAAAGCGGTTTTGGTTGCTAGTTGGGAATTATATGCAGCTGTTTTAAGTTGCTAACTTCGAGTTCTTATTTGATAGGGGTATGAATTTCGTAAGATTGTTTATGCATGAAATGCATGTAAAATTTGTACTAAAGAAAATAATGGACCAACAAATAGGTACAGATTAGCCAGAATTTGGGGGAGGTAAATTGTTGCTTTTAATACCCCGCCACACATCAGTGGTGGGGTATTACGTTTTCCTGCTGGCTGTCCGTCCGTCATACGTACATCTATCTGTCTGTCCATCTGTCCATCCGTGAGCATTTGATAAATTGAGTACTTTTAGACAGATTTTCTTCAAACTTGGCCTCTTAATTGGTCTTGGGAATATCTTGCTTGGGATTGTTAATGGGCAAATTTCGATGACTTCTGACAGAATTATTGCACTTATCAATGTCTCAAAAGTGGTTTTTGGTCTATTTCCTTTACATTTAGAAATATCTTCATGAAATTTTATAGAAATGATTGAAATGATATAAGCTTTCTGTTACAAGCAAACTTTTGTCTACCAGGGTTATCTGCCCCTGCCCCCTGGCCATATACCTGTATAAAATCACAGAAAATCTATATAAAATCAGGGCTGAGAGGGATTTTCCTGACACTTGCAACAAATTATTAAGACAACACTGCTTCATGTCATGATCAAAATTTTATCCCCAGGGATTATCTGTCCTTATCACAGGGCTATATACATGTATCAAATTGTGAAATATCAATAAATTCAGAATTGAACAGGATTTTTATGAAATAAACAACATATGATCAGAACAATAAAAGCTTCCAGTGATGGTAAAAATTTTATCATCAGGAGGTTTTCCATTCCTGTCCCAGAGCTACATACATGTATGAAATCATGAAAAAAAGAAAAGAATCTATAAAAAGACTGCAGTGGCGGGGTATTATGCAGCCATTTACGATGCTTTTATATTTCTCTATAAATTCTCCTTTATATTGTATATTACGGGAAATTTTCCTTTTGTACTAATTCTAAAAATTGGGACTCTTAAAATGATTATCATAACTACCCAGAAAATGGAACAGTTTGGTTGTAGAATGCAGTTTTACATCCAAAAGATTAAGCTGAAATAATGAATAGTGTAGACTGATCAGACTGCACTGTTTGTCCAGACTTATCTGTCCCAATATTTTGAATTCATACATGGGTGACAACATTCTACAATGATTCCACAACATCCTATAAGGAGGAACAATGAGTCTATTTTCCGTCCGCAAATGGTGGCTGATCTAAAGCTTGGACCAAGTTACTGAACATGTATGTTAATTATAATGTGAGACTAAGTCATAGTTAATTGAAATGTTTTGTATTGTAAAACTCTATGTATTGGGACAGCATGCTTCTGCAAATATCAATCTCCTGGGCTAGCAGTCTAATCAGGCTCTGTACTGTTTGCAGGTTTGTATAAAATTGCTTTATGGCAAGTTGTACTTGCCCAAATTCAGAGCTGGTCAAGTCAGAATTGCGTGGAAGCATCTCTTCCACTTTCATTTTTGCCTCTCTTTAAAAAAAGGGATCTGCTTCTGTAGGAATAGAGTCTTTTTTTTAAAAGTAGGATCCCTTTTTTATACCCCGCCACACGTTAGTGGCGGGGTATTATGTTTTCACGTTGGCCGTCCGTGTGTCTGTCCGTCCGTAGTACGTACGTCCGTCTGTCCGTCTGCACTTCGTTTCCGTTCGATAACTTAAGTATTTAATAATGGATTTCCTTCAAATTTTGCATATGCATTTGTACCGAGAATGTCTCGCTTGGGATTGTTAATGGGCAAATTTCGTTAATTTCTGACAGAGTTATGGCACTTGTCAATGTACAAAAAATGGTTTCTGGCCTCTAGTTCCTTTACTACTTTGAGTATCATGATGAAACTTCACAAACATGATCGAAGTAACAAAAGCTTTTTTATGAGCACCAAAATTTTATCATCGGGGGTTATCTGCCCATGCCCTGGGACTATATACATGTATAAAATCATTAAAAATTCCATATAAAATCCGAGTTTGAAGCAATTTTTCTGAAACTTTCAGCAAATGATCAGAGTAATGAAAGCCTCCAGTGATGCTCAAATTTATCGCATGGGATTCATCTCGCCCTGCCCCCGGCTATATACATGCATAAATCTGGAAAAATTGGTGTGTGACAAAGGTTTGCAGTGGCGGGGTATCACGCAGTCGTTTGCGATGCTTTTATTAAGGGTTTTCTTACCCTCAGGAGCTAACAGCAAGTCACAAAAGTTGTTTCCCTTGGTAAAATGGTGGGAGAACAGGAAGGTACAGTCAACCCTCTTTACAACGGCACTCATTAAAATAGCAAAATTCTTTATAATGTCAATTTGATTTGCACGGAATGCCTAAATTGTTCTAAATATGGATTCTTTATAACAGCAAATTCAGTTTAACATTAAAATTTTTGGTATCAAATGCTGTCGTTTTAAAAAGGGTCCACTGTATTACTATTCTTCAACAACACGGAGGTATAACCATGCTAAGAGTCCCAATACTTAGAGCAAGTTTAGTAATTCATCACTGTGATATCATGATTTTGTAAATAGTTGAATTTGTTGACTTGAATTACCAGTGATTGTTTGACCCTAAGCATTACTGTATGCTTTTGCTTAATAGTGTAGAGTTTTTATGTCAATTTTTGGCTGTTGGGGTAGTTTCATTTATCATTATTTGTAGAACCTGTCTAAAACACCTATAATAATTGATCAAACAGGGTTGGAACAAATGTTCTGTATGATATTATGGCCATAAATTTATCCTGACTGCAGAGTTCCAGGCAAGGGTGGGTTTGATAATAATTTTGAGAATTCTGTATACTTGAAAGGCCAATGGGAAAGCAGTGTCCCTGGCAAACAAGCCTTCCTCTTCAAATTACCTGTGCAACATGCCTTAATTTCCAGTGAAAATTTATAAAAATTCTATAATTTTCATTTCTTTGCCAGTAAAGTTGTTTTAAATGCATGAAGGATCATTAATGAATTATTTATAATGTAAATTTAGGCTAATTTTGACAAATTATTGCTTTTTCAAGGATTTTAAATATTGGTCGACAAGTCTAAATCTGATTTTTGTGTTAAAAGCGACATGCCATCTGAAATTTCTGGGAAGAACACTGGGAAAGCATTAAGGTAACTGGGTACAGACTCTGCCATTTTCATTTTTGCCTCCCTATTGTATGGTGTCAACTCCTAAAGGAAAGAATTTGCTCCTTTTGGAGCAAATTCTTTCCTTTAAGGGTAGACACCATTTTTAAATGGTTTGCCACTCAGGTAATCAAAAACAGGATGCCATAAAAGTTGCCCCCCTTTGTAAAAATGATGGGAAAAGATGGAGGTGTATCTGTACTCCTTAAAACAATGCTGTGGAGGGGTCATCCTGATAATGGGCTACAAAATGGATTATAGAGAAAAGAATTGCAAATTTATTATCAAAACTACCCCTTATTTTGAACTCAAAATTGGACATTATGTGGGAAACATTTTGTAGCAAGGTCATCATATTTATTTTGTACAATAATTTTGTATTTGATGTGCATCTGGTTTATAATTATGTTCTTTCATTGACACCCAATTAAGACTCCATATTGTCAAAGTTTTAAAAGTTAAATCAGTACATTTTAGGCGACTAAGCTTAAAGGCAAAAAAAGCACATAACTATTAAGGTTGTTACAGTAATTGGAGTTAAGAAGTTTGAAAAACATTGGAGCCGCAACATGACAAAACCAACAGAGTGGCATGTTCACCCAGCAAAGACTCAGATCAGAGTCTTTGTTGTGCGCTTAATAGGTAGCTAAGGGTGTAAGCTAGCTCTATGCAGACAGCGAAGACTGTGATCAGACTGGGCAGATGCCCAGGATGATCTAAGTCTTCGCTGGGCGCACATACCACTTTGTTGGTTTTGTCAGGTCGTGGCTCATTTATCAATAAAGGTTTGTAGTGACAGTTTATTCAGCAGTTCTGAAGAGATGAATTGCTGAGTCTGTGTGATTGGCTCACTGTTGTTGTTGTGGTCATTAAGGTACACCTCTGCTTTTTTTCACCATCTTTACAGAGGGAATCAACTTTTGTGTTTGCCTGTGAACTTCCTTGGAGAAAGAAGGCTATTTAAAAAGAGTCTACTCTTGAAGGAAAGAATTTGCTTCTAGAAAACAGATTCTATCTTTCAAGAGTTGACTCTCATTGAGAAGGGAGGCAAAAATGAAAATAAGAGTTGCTTCCCTTGAAAGTGTTCACATTTGCCATGATTTTAACCTGGTGATATCTTGTAGTAGAAGCTACTGGCTCTATATTATCTAAAAATCTTCTTTAAAGCCGGTCTAAAAAGATACCGGAACATTTGTTAGAAGCAGGTGTAATTTGAATGAGACTTTAAAGCATAATTTTAGAGAAATTAAGAAAGGGGCTGTATTTTGTCCTCAAAGTTTGCCATATGTGAAGCTCAGTGACCGGTATATTGATAGCTAGTCAAATAATATGTGATACTGTTGCGGTCATACATTTCAATATCACAACAGGGTTGCCGTGGTAGGAAAAATACATCTGGAAAATGAACTTTTTCCAGGTCATCGAAAAGTAAAGGAATTTTGTGGTTGGTCAGGGCAAAGTCAGGGATTAGAAAAGTAGTAGGTATCGCTGTCTTAAGAAAATGTACTTATTCTGTTCAAGGAGAAAGAATTTACTCTGAAGAGAGATAGTCCAGACATATCTCCCTTTTTATTGGGAGCTACTCTTTAAGGCAAGAATTTGCTCCCTGAGGGGAGCAAATTCTTTCCTTTAAGAGTAACCCCCAATTTTCAAGTGATACAGTAAGCATTGTTCAAGTAGAATGTAAAATTAAGTTTTCAGGGAATTATGAAGTGAATTTGAGTGGCAACCTCGAGCCACAGCATAAGAGACACATATAACAGCACTTTTATATATATAAGACAGGAAGATTTGCCCTGTTTTGGAAAAAAATCATTTGAAATAATTTTTGTGCAGTTTTCATTGGGGTTGTTTTTTCAGCAGTTCAGTATTTATTATGCAACACGTGTTATTGCTCATGTGCTCATGTCCGGCTTTTATGTCACAAACTGTTAATATGAGTCGCGACACGAGAAAACCAACAATGTTGTTGTGCGTCCAGCACAGACTCAGATCGGTCTGGGCATCCGCCCAGTCTGATCAGACCCTTTGCTAAGCGCTTAAAGCATAGCTGAGGGTCTAAGCTACCTCCATGCGGACAGCAAAGACTCTGATCAGACTGGGCAGATGCCCAGGCTGATCTGAGTCTGCACTGGGCGCACAACCACATTGTTGGTTTCCTCGTGTTGCGGCTCATGTGTTAAATATTTGGTCCATAGTGCTGTTACAATTTGCATAAAATATATTTTGATACCAAAACTTGTTTGTTGACTCTTTTTCTATTCCATGTTTTGACTTTTTAGCTCACCTGAGCCGAAGGCTCACAGGTGAGCTTATAGTATAGGCAGGCATCCGTCGTACGTCGTCCGTCGTACGTCGGTCAACATTTTCAGACAATATCTCCTCTGAAACTGCAAGGCCCATTGTAACCAAATTTCACATATAGTATCTATAGGCAGGGGGAACTAATGATACTGTTTTTTATCCAAATCACTTTGGAACTTTGGTTGCTATGGCAACTTAAAGTTTCCATTGACTTGTATGGGAAAATTGAAAATTTGCATTTATTGCTATGTCACTGCAGATATTTTGATAAAACTTTTACAGAAATGTTCCTTGAGTAGTCCTCCATCAACCATATGAAATTTGTGTAAATTGCACAATTTGGCTGGTTGCCATGGCAACCATATGGTTAAAAATAGAAAAAATATTCAAAAATCATCTCCTCAGAAACTGTGCAACCAATAAAGCTCAAACTTCACAGAAAGGATATTGGTACTGGCCTCTATAAAAGTGCTGTTTTTCTTGGCAATTGCTTTAGCAGTTTGGTTGCTATGGGAACTTAAAGTTGCCATTGAGTTATAATGGCAAAATAGAAAATTTGCATTTACTGCTATGTCACTGCAGATATTTTGACAAAACTATTATAGAAATGTTCCTTGAGTAGTCTTCTATCAACCACATGAAATTTGTGTAAATTGCACAATTTGGCTGGTTGCCATTGCAACTGTATGGTTAAAAATAGAAAATATATTAAAAAATCATCTCCATAGAAACTATGCAACCAATAAGGCTCAAACTTCACAGAAAGGATCCGGGTACTAGCCTCTGTAAAAGTACTGTTTTTCTTGGCAATTGCTTAAGCAGTTTGGTACTGTTTTTCTTGGCAATTGCTTAAGCAGTTTAGTTGCTATGGCAACTTAAAGTTGCCATTGACTTATAATGGCAAAATGGAAAATTTGCATTTATTGCTATGTGACTGCAGATATTTGGACAAAACTTTCATGGAAATGTCCCTTGAGTAGTCCCCAACCAGCAGTATTAAATTACGGCAAATTGCACAATTTGGCTGGTTGCCATTGCAACCAAATAGTTAAAAATAGAAAAATATTAAAACATCATCTCCCTAGAAACTGTTAAGTTAATAAAGTTCAAACTTTACAGAAATGGTTTTAGTACTAGCCTTTATAGAATTACAGTTTTTCATGGCAATTACTCCAGCAGTTTGGTTGCTGTGGCAACATAATTTCCATTGACTTATGGGAAAAATGGAAATTGGCAATTCAAGCTATATCACTGCAGTTATTTGGATTTTTTTTCTACAGAAATGTTTCTTGAGTAGTCCTCTATGATTTATTTGAATTTTGATCAAATCGCTATATTTGGTTGGTTGCCATGGCAAAATATTGGGTAAATTTTAGAAAAAAAATATTCAAAAGTCTTTGCCTCAAAAGGCATAAGGGATATGAAGCTAATAAATACTTTGCATACATGTAAATGACATTAACTTCTACATAAACTATGTTTTTTCTTCCAATTCCATAAGAACTCTGGTTGCTATGGCAACTTATAGTTTCCATTGACTTATAATGGGGAAAGTTAAAATTGGCAATTTTTGCTGTCTCACTCCAGTTATTTGGATTTTTTCTATAAAAATGTTCCTTGAGTAGTTCTCTATAATTCATATGAATTTTGTTCAAATCGCTGAATTTGATTGGTCGCCATGGCAAAATAAAGGGTAATTTTTTGAAAAAAATATTACAAAATCTTCTCCTCAGAAGACATAATAGGAATGAAGCTGATACTTTGCATACATATTAATGATATTAGCCTCTACCTAAATTGTGTTTTACTTTCCCGTTGCTCATGTGAATTTGTTGCTATGGCAACTTAGAGTTTCCATAGACTCGCAATGGGGAAATTGGAAATATTGCATTTGTTTCTGCGTTACTGCAGATATTTTGACAAAAGCTTTACAGAAATGTTCCTGGAGTAGTCCTCTACCAGCCATATGAATTTTGCTATATCCCTGATTTTGATTGGTTGCCATTGCAACCGAAAGGCCAGATTTTATATTATTTTTTTTTGCCAAAAATCTTTTTCTCAGAAGCCAGGAAGGTGGATAAAGCTGAATTGTTTATGATATTATCCTGTACATAAATGGTATGTTTTATTGCTGTTGTGCATGTGGTATTGTTGCTGTGACAACTTAAGTTTTTTTAACATAATCTCAGTGCTCAGGTGAGCGATATAGGACCATGGGTCCTCTGGTATTTGAATTACATTGCATGAAAAGCCTGTCGCCTCGGTCAATATTGGTATTATCTGGTTAATATCACATCATGTCCAATGCCTCAATCGTCAATAATTGTATAATATTCAACAAATATGTGGTAGTCTAGGATTTATATATATAAATGTGATGTCTTAATATAAAGCTGAGGCCCTCACATTTATTTACGTTACCATAATACCGGATTCGACCTCATAAGGGCACTGTGCACTTTTTCAAAATGGTAGCACAAACATGAACCAAACTTTCTTCCTAGCAGATGCACATTTGAAAGAACTATTAGGTAAAAAAGCAATCAGAATTTAATGGTTTAAGCCTCAAGATAGGTCACAGAAGGATGAAGAAGCTTTGCAAATAAAACTTAAAAGATTTTGTTGTTTTAATAAACAAGGAAACAAAGCGATAAAGCAGTAAAAATACGTATACTTGCAATCACACAGCTCAGAAATGCCCATAGTGTGGGCTTATTTGCGCATGTGCAGTAATGATGTTGAATACAGTATTAAAACTTTTAAGAGATAAGATGAAGCCTTGTTTAAGGCTGCTTGTGACACTATTATAGCCCACGTGAACTGACCTGGCAGGGCGGGGCTATCGATTTGGTTCAATGCATTATGAAATAGGTAAAGCAACGTATTCGTAACCAATCGGTAAGATGTTCGTAAGTATTCGATAATCATCGCGTATCATGCATGAATTATAGCTGTTAATTATATCTCAAAAATGTGTGAAGATTTATTGGTGTAGTGGACCTCTGCTAGACGTGCTAATCTTTTCCCCTTTTTTTGCATCATAGAAGGGTCCAAGGTTCGAATACCTAAAACTATTAAATTCTTTTTTATTCTTTCTTTTTACGTTTTCAGGTCGCAATTGATTATTTTGCCCGACAGAAATTTCCGTTTGTTTTGATTACTTCATATACTTTATGCTCATAATAAAAATGGAAAATCTTCCGAGGTTTAGTTTGTCTGAGTATGCTCAGAAATATGTACGATGGCATTTAGAAGATTATGGTATTTTATGCACGAGAAAAGTGATATGCATGCACTAGCAAACGATGCGTGAATAACTATTTTCTGATTTGGCATTCACTCAGTCTCATTTTCAGAGAGTCTACCAAAGCAGACATGTCGAACTCTAACCCTTTGAATTATCTCGAGCAGCGAAAGAAATTACTGGAAATGTCTTTTCTCCTAAAACAAGTAAATATATAAAGAAAATAAAGCTTGAAAACTAAAAACAAAAAAAAGGAGAGAAAAAAAAATGTTTATTCTCATCCTAGATTTGAACCCTAGAACGTAGCACTGAGTGTTTTTGCAATCCGACTACAGATACACTACACCAAGACGCTTTGTTAGTGATTTGGTTAAAATACTGTTAATACTTGTAACAAGAAAGGCGAGGATTAACGAAGTCGTACGGATATTTTTCAAATTGTTGGCGAAAATAGGAATTACCTGTTTCATGATGCACTGATCCATAACGCTAGCCCCGCCCTGCCAGGTCACTTCACGAGTGCAATAGCCCAAGAGCTTTTCTACCACTTAGTAAATAACAGATACTTATCAGATATGAATAAATAAAGTTTTGCTGATTTTGGGGAGACGGTAATGCCAGCCTTTCATTGTAAACATACACTGTATACATTTGAACTCCTTCAGAAGTCTGATCCTGCAGGGAGATAACTTCTCCACAGTCTCCCTCTAGTCTAATCCCTGCTTACTTTGTCTTCTAGTACTACCCT
>OZ022501.1:25898683-25910598 GCA_963989385.1 Ctena decussata | reverse complement strand
TCATTCAGCAATTAAAGGATAAGGCCACGCGATGGCCATGGGATCCAGGTGGTGGGGAATTTCATTTCTTGCACACCGGATAAGGATATCCGCGTGCTTCCCCTGTACCTACAAATCTTATCTCACCCAGGACCGGATAAAAATCACGAGCATTCAATGCATTGGTTGTAATGGAGGTCACGTATCTGCGAAGTCAAGTGACGTTAGCGTTTTAGATGATTCCGTCACGAAAATGACAAATGACGTCAGTTTATGCATGCCAGACGTTGACGTAAAGAACCGAATGGTGGTCATTGAAAGCGGCGCCTTCTTTCAAAATCAAAGAGAAACCTCTGAGGCACTAAAATTACGCATTGTAACAAGTTCTAAAGATAATACAAAACGTAGTGTGCAAGAAAAAGTATCTATCATGGGTGTGAGGTGCGGATAGAAAAATCCGTCACTCGGGATCACTGTTCAGCATCACTCGGCAAGCCTCGTTATGCCGAACAGTGACCCTCGTGACGGATTTTTCTATCCACACCTCATACCCATGAAAGATACTTATATTCTCAGAAGCTGATGTATTACAGGTCTTCTCTTATGAGCAGGTCAAGGATAATCTTGGTGCCCAGTTGAAAGAAGAAAACAGAGGGACAGAATGGTTCAGTCGCAAAAAAGAACCGCCTGAAAACATCCTATTTGCAGACAGTCCCACAGCTAAATACTGTGTGATTATTAACAGGGTCGACCTGTCCTGTTTGGAACATGGTTTGATCTGAAGGAAACCAAAGCATGTGAACCAGGCTAAATGGTTGGTTGTCCCCAAGAAACACCAATAATTGGTTTTAGAACTGTGTCATAACATCCCTTCATCTAGACATCACGGGGTAAGCAGAACAATAGAAAGATCGAAAGTGTGGAATTTGGTGTGAAATTTTAACTTTGCATTGTGTGAAATATGCAACAGAAATAAGAAGCCGAACCAGACTGTCAGGTGTCCCCTTTCTCAGTTTCACGCAGGGGCACGCTTGAGCGTGTTCTCTTCGGTTTCCTGGGTCCACTTCCTAAAACTATGAAAGGGAATAAGCACATCCTCATGATAGTAGATCAATTCATGAAGTAGGATGAGTGCATTCCCTCACCATACATGCCAGTCGACAGCGCACTAAAGGCAAACACTCCAGTCTACATAGCAGATGTATCCCAGGTGGGTCGCAGGAAGAGAGGAATATCAACAGAGGAACTCTTGGCTGCCACCCTGGAGAATGGGTTGCAGCAGTGCCAGTAAGTCATCGCCGTTTGCCTCGTCATAGTGCCAGGGGCATTTTCGAGTGATCCTGGGACAGAAATGCCCCGCTACCAATACTTTAGAATTAAAATTGTTCCAGTGGTCCAGGGACAGAAATGCCCCGCTAAAATTACTCAAGAATTGGCTCAGTGGTCAAGGGACAAAAATGCCCCGCTGCTACTACATCAGAATTGTGCCAGGGATCCAGTGACAAAAATGCCCCGCCGTTACTACGTTAAAATTGCTTGGGGACATTCCACAAGGATAGGTTTAACACCTGTCTTTTATCATGGATCAGGGATTGCAATATCCCGCTCGCAGAACTCTCACAATACAGTATTGCAGATTACGCTGTACTATGGTTCCTTGAAGTGGGGGCCTAAAAATCAAAACAGGAAGGAATGTAGTGAGAGGTGTTCCACCTTGTGGGGAACAACAACAACACGACGACAATGCAGCCAGCGATTTATAGATTTTCCGGCCTGTAGAAACCACGTGACTTATCTGAGAGATGGACAATAAACCATTGCTGTTTATTTGAGCTATTAAATAAGCCATAACCAGCGGTTACACAACTTATCCAGTGTTCCAGGAGCCATTCATTCATGTATCTTTTAGATATTTAAAGCTCAATTATTTTCTTTATGTTATTTGTGTATATCGTTGTTTGTTGATTTTACCAAATAAAAATCAATCAATCAGTTAATCAATTAGCCCATGAGAAATGTGACAGATTGTCACGAAAAGCGCATGCTGTTTGCGACAATAAAACTACACTGTAAAAAATCCGTAAATTTTACGGTAGAATAACTGCAAACCAGCTGCCAGTCCATTTCCCGTAATTTTTACGGGCGCCCTAAAAATGCAGGAATCATCAAGCAGAACAGAATGGAATAGAAGAAGTGTTGTTTGGGTCATATCCCAGATAGCATGCCTACGTTGGGCCAACGTTGGCTTAAGGTGGTCAGTTTGGTTGGGCCAACGTTGGATGCCAGCGTTGGGCCAACGTAACTTTGCTCATCGGGCGAACGTTGAGCCAACGGTTGGCTAAACGTTGGCCCAACGTTGTAAGTTTTTTCCTGCAACGTTGGGCGAACGTTGCGCCAACATATATGGCTTACAATCAGCCAACGCAAAAATTTCACTTTGGGTCTAGTTGTGCCACCTTAAACCAACATATACTTTGAAATAAACAAATTCCTCCCTCTCTGCGAAGCATCCAGTAAAAGTAACTAAATCCATGACCACAAAGAAGAGTCAGCGATTTAAACGTGTACTGACTTTTAAATGCAATCCCAAATACACAATTCTGCGAATCGCTGATCACTTAATGCGGTTTTTATATACTTTACGACTAAAATCAGCCTGCACATATGCACCATATTATTCCCTCTTCTCTTACACATTTAATCTGCCTGATGAATACTGGTTAATCAAATATGAAGCAACATTTCACCTTGCGCAGTTGTGCAGGCTGATTTGAGTACATATGCCTAAGGTCGATTTTCGCGCGAAGATATTCAGGCTTAAATGTATTAAGCTAAACTCACAAAAAAATCTAATACAATCTGCTTGAATTAAAGTATTACATGTTGCTGAATGTTATGACTTTGAGCGTACGTTTATAGTTTCCTATTCTAAGAACACAATCTTTGCTCCTCCAAGCCCTAGTTACGTTTAGCACTTGGTTTGATATTTAAATCCTTCTGGTACATCTGAAAGTCATTAATAACAGCAGTACTAACAACTTAATTGCTGAATGGGGATCGTTTCTATGGTAACCAGACCTTGCTCGTAATTAAATCGGAGTAAACGAGACTCTTTGCTGTGTGATCGATAATTACTTACAGAGCTTCACTTTTCTATGTACCTGGTTCAGATATTGTACATAACCAAAGATTATGATTAATATTATCATTATGCCTAAATCTGTGTTGTTATATTATGCAATAAAATTTATAAAAGCGAAAATTCATAATCTTTCCATAGAATTATTAGTACATGCTAGTAAAAGTCAGAGCCTGCAAAACCAAGACAAATAGTAATAAATAAAAGTAAATAAACAAATAGTAAGAAGCCCATTTAATGATAATTCTGGGTAGTTGAATGATACATAGACTTTATATAAAAATTAAATTGATAAATTCATATTCATTTCTCATTATCATTGAAACCTGATGTTCAATCCCCACGCTAACCCAACGTTGGGCCAACGTTGGGCCAACGTTACTCAACCCACGTAAAACTTAGCAGAATTTATTCGCATGTGCAAACGTTGGCCCAACGTTGGCTGACCGTTTAATGAGCGACACACTTTTTTTACAAAAAAATGTACTCAGCATGCTATGAAATAAAGTTTTAACCAGCATAGGTCGAAGAATAATTAATTCCTGTGTGCCTAGAGCAAAAATATACCTAGCTATTGTAACGTTGGGCCAACGTTCGGCCAACGTTGTACTCCCAACGCCAACGCTCAGCCAACGGTGACACCTTATGCCAACGTTGGCCCAACGTTGGCATGCTATCTGGGATAGCCCTTCAACACTATTAAGTTATTTTCGAGGAGTGCGGCCAGATAACATAACACTACCATATCGTGATTTCCGACAATGTCTTTCAGGCAAATACCCGTAAAAGTAACGGGAAATGGACTAGCAGCTGGTTGCCAGTTATATGTATTCTGCCTTAAAATCTAAGGATATAATACTCTTTAAACAAAAATTTTGCACAAAAGACACCGAATCTGTCCTGAAGGACTTGACCTATCATTTAAAAGACAGCAAAATGAAAAGTTTTAATCGCACATGAAAATATAAAGCCTAAAGTGTCAGTTGAGACAGCCTGTCTTAAGTCGTGTGCGAATTGAATATGCCCCAATCTTTTCAGCACACCAAGAGCTTAAAACCCAATACATGCAACATCTAGCTACTGCCTGTAGCATCCAGATATACTTGAAAATCTCAGAAAAGACTAAAAATAAATTGAACAGTTTGGTTAGGGCATACCACGTTAAAATATGCCGTAAAACTTGATGCTTTTCGTGGTCGTCGCTAAGCATTGTACAGAACCTCCTACACGAAATACAAAGTACACTTAGGTTTTGTTACCATTTACAAAGATCTGAATTAAAGACACCGACCTACAAGGGCACTTTATTAAAGAGTGGTTGGATCTGTACTGTAATCTAATTGCAGGCCAGAAATGCTGCAAAATGAAATTTATCGAATAAAATTCGTCATCTTGAGACTTGCAAAAGATAGACACAGCTCCTGTAGTAATAATTGTCCAATATCAACAGCTAAATGAAAGTGGTCAAAGTACCCTAATCATAAGTCCGAACTCGTAGGTCAGTTAAACATAGACAATTTCGGAATATTTTAGATACACAGACATGGACCCCAAAACAGAGGTGTGATCAGGTGCCCGCGGGGTAGTAAGCATCACCTGCCTATTATAATACACCCGCCATATCTATGTATCTGTGGAAAAAGTCAGTAAAATTAAAAGTCCGGTATTTGAAAGCTTAACTAAGCTTCGGCTGAGGCCATCAAATCGGAGATTAGTTTAGAAACGGCCACATTGTAGGGATCAACAATGTCATGGTGTCTCCCATAAAACATTTTAACTGTCGACACAAGCTTTGCTTTATGATAACCCTGCTTCAACAGTTTCTAACGCACTCGTCATCCCAGAGCATCGAAGAGTGGATGAGTTTACGCAAAATTCAAATTACATAATTAAACAACTAGACAACTACATGACCGCGGACGGCATGTCGAGCCCGTCTGTATTTCAAGATCTGTAGAAAAATAAATAAATATGATAAACAAGTTTTATTCCTCCAAGCCGAGCAACACAACAAACCATTCTCTTACGCGATAGTAGGTCACTGTTTTTCATTTTATAAGAGTTGACCTAGAGTGGTTCGATTTATGCACTGATGAATGCACTGTGCTTATATTCGCTGAGATATAGGGTCAAGCCCGGAAAATGCATACACTGTACTTTTTCTCGAAAATAGATAACTTTGACCCAGTTTCATGGGAGAAAACCTGAAATGATTCCATGCATGCACTGAGAAAGTCCTGATGCTTATAAAAGCTGAGATACAGTGCCGACTCGAAAACTGCACATAGTGTGTTGTTCCGGAAGTAGGTCACTGCGACCAAGTTTTGTGAGATATGCCCTGGAACAGTTCGATGCATGCACTGATGATGGTCTGATGACGGTTGAAGCTGAGATAGAGGACTGAGATCGAAAACTGCACATGATATCAATTTTGCGAAAGTACAATATAGGTATTTTTAAATACTTTGGCGCAACTGTAGTTGCAGATGAAGGCTCACTAGCGGAGGTTTTGTCAGGATTTGTACATGTACAAGCCACTGCAGCTCTACCGTGAAAGCTGAAGCCAATTTGGAGAGATGACAAAATATCTCTTGGATCAAAGGTGAAACTGATGCATTTCCTTGTCATATCACTATTTCTGTTTGGGTGTTAGCCGTGGACCATGACAGCAGAGTTAGAGAAAAGAACGCAGGCATTTGAGACCAGATTATACCGAAGGTTACTAAACATCCCGTACAAGGACATGCAACTAATGAGGATGTTCGCAGAAAGATTCAAGCAGCCGTTGGAGGATATGAAGCACTACTGACCATGGTTAACAAAACGGAAACTAAGGTTGACTGGCCACATCTCAAGGAATTCTGGCTTAGCCAAGACGTTCTACAAACAGTGGAAGGAAAATGAAGTTGTAGACAGAAGAACTGAGAAAACAATATTAAAGATATTAAAGAGTGGGCAGGGAAGGAACTGCCAGCTCAACTAGGGCAGCACTGAAGACAGGGCTAGCTAGAAATGGATTGTATTCAGTCATCTGTGGTGCACCAACGACCTTGAAAGTTTACGAGACAGCTAAAACAGAACAGTCATATGTGTCCTTGAAACAGTCGTTGCGATCATCTTAATTGCTTAGAAAGCATAATATTACAATGACATAGCAGTATGTTGCTTAACTGATATAAAACCACCGTTTAAATACGAGGGTTGATCCAGAAGTAATATCAGTGCGGGCTGTAGAATCGTGTAGAATGAAAAGAAAGCAACAACATTTCATATCAAAGGACCTTAATCTAATTGCACTATGGTCTGCAAATGTCATAAAGATATAGTGCACTGTAATCAAGATATCGAGATTGACAGAAGGCATGGTAACGATACGCGCCGCACGTCAGTGACGTTGTTGACGTTCCAGACGAAGTGTCGGTATTGTGTCATGTCCAAAATAGCACCTTCGCCGTTCCAGAATAGAAACAGTGTATGTTCATCCATGTTTATCTCATCTGTTAATATTATTTGTGTCACCCCGAAGCCCATTTACAAGAACTTCCACAATGTTCAAATTGCAGAACATCGGTCATCATACTGTACATGTATATGGGGTCTAAACAAAAGTAACGTTATTTTCTGACATCGCACATAAAGGCTTTCCGGCTTTCATACGATCCTCTAGTGACTCATCTACATCACTATAGCGCTAATTGCACATTTACACACGCCTCATAATCACTGTTATATCACCACATGTCTAATTAAACAACCCTAGAGTCTTAATCAACGTTATTCTAACGCGCGGCGCGATGGCGTCAGTGGCATACTTTGAACGTCTATATAAATATAACGGAGAAAGATTCCAACTTAATATTTATTCTGTTAATCAGAACTGAATTACAGTATAGCTTAATATCATTTTTATAATAATGCTACGATGAATAAGCGCGCAATGGACACAGTGACTTTACTTCTGGATCAACGCTTGTAAATAAATAAAATGATAAAAAATGGTAATATATTCCCTTGATGTAAAAACTGGATTGAATAATTGAATATGATCTTTCCAGCTACGTACGGTATGCACTTTGCATCAGCTACATGTACTTGATACGTCAGCAAAATAAGTATGTTACTTAATATCATTATTTACATAAATAATATGAAATTGCGTCTGTCTTACATGCAAATTTGTCGTGGAATTCGCAGAAAGGAACTGAAACGAGTTAAAGACAAATATTCTTGTTTATTGGTTCTCATAATCCTATTATGCAACATTCGAGTGACACTGCAAATATCCCATTTCACATGGGTAATGACATAACAGGGTCATAAAACCAATGAAGACTGAGGGTGTGCTCGATATAGTAGAGAATATTTTGTCTTTAAAGACTTTGGACAAGGTCATGATTTTTATATCCGCTGCAGCCTCTTAAGACGACGTTGCGAATATTTAATCGTTTTCTTGGAATCATGCTGAAAACAATATATGCGGGGTAGGTAGATACTTAGTAAATACATGACTGGACCGCGACACGAGAAAACAAACAACGTGGTCGTGTGTCCAGCGCAGACTCAGATCAGCATGGGCTTTCGCCAAGTCCAGTCAGATTCTTTGCTAACCGCTTAAAGGGTAGCCAAGGGACTAAGCTACCTTCATGCGGACAGCAAAGACTCTGATCAGACTGGGCGGATGCCCAGGCTGATCTGAGTCTGCGCTGGACGCATGACCACATTGTTGGTTTTCTCGTGTCGCGGCTCATGTAATATGTTTAATTTTATTGTTGTATCATTGTAAGAAAGTCAACTCTGGATATCAAATTCACATTCTAACATCTCAAAGTAAATTTTCTGGTCCCAGAAAATCTACTTTGAGGTATCAGAATTTGAAATAACAGGAGTTGTAAGGCAGAGAAAACTAAGAATTTTTTCCAAACTTTATTGATTGATATAAGATGATGATTTCATATATCAGTGTTTGATATAACGAGTCAACTGTATTATGATAATAATAATAATAATAATAATAATAATAATAATAATAATAATAATAAAATAATAATAATTATAGTAATAATGATGATAATAATAATAACAACTATATTAGAAGTAGTAGTAGTGGTAGTAGTAGTAGTAGCAGTAGAAGTAGTATAAACTATTTCGTTTGGTGGATGGATGACTTACGTGCATATCGAAATATTTAAGTCATATCAGGACAATGGGAGGATGATATTGAAGGATATTGTACCATAACGCGTCAACCAGAGGGACATGAATCCGCGACCCGTGATCCAAGGTCAGAAGCGCTAAAGAGGATAGCATTAGGTGAACTATAGGAGGAGAATTCTACGAATTATACGAGTATATTACACTATGTTCTAATGGAGGTTGGGTATGGGTGCGGGTGTAGGGGGGGGGGGAGGGGGGGGCTGGGGAGACGTTTGGCGCTACACATTACATTGTTACTTAACATATTAGGCTTCGCCCTCCGAGACCCGCGAAAAAAATGGACTGTCTGGTGCCTCTGGGCAGAAGTCCTACTTGTACATGTAGTAACTGTAGTACGATCTTGGTGTCATTTATCTCAGGTTCGCTAAAAGCTCTACAAATTCGGAGGCAACGTCTCGACATGAATGTTTCTTTGGGACGTTAACATTTAACATTAATATGAGCCGCGACACGAGAAAACCTACAATGTGGTTGTGCGCCCAGCGCAGACTCGGTTAAGCCAGGGCATCCGCCTAGTCCGATTAGACTTCGTTAATTGCTCAAAGGGTAGCTAAGAGTCTAGGCTACCTCCATGCGGACAGCGAAGGCTCTGATCAGACTGGGCGGATGCCCAGGCTGATCTGAGTCTGCGCTGGGCGCACAACCACATTGTTGGTTTTTTCGTGTCGCGGCTCATATTATATTAACGTTTACATTGATTCTCATGCACAGACTCGGTACCCCAATCTCCAGTTTTCTTTTATGTTTCTGTTCCTGGTTTTGAATGACTTATTTTTGGTTTGTGCATACAGAGAACCCCGAGAAAGTTGTCATGGGCGTCTGCTCAGTCTATTCTGAGTCTTCCCTGCTCACAAAATCTGTACAGCATCGTTATGAGAATTAGAACGACAGCAATTGATATCAGTATTTCTCCATACACCTGCATGTAAGTGTAAAAATCTACACTACATGTAGATCATACAATTCTAATAATTGATCTAATTGGTTGTAGCTGATGTAGATGAATTACCTATGAAATGATTGACAGCTGACTGGGTTTATTTTTTATCAACGAGATTTTGGATTAATTTGGTAAGTAAGACAGTAGCCCCGCCCACTAACATACTCAGATAGTTAGTTTAATTCTTTGCCGGGTTGTCTAAAGTATTTTCTTCTCGGGAACTTCGGGTTTCGCCAATCTCTGCTGAACGATCGGTTCGACATAAGAGAACTATTCTTGAAAGACTGTTAAACCCAAGTCAAAAGGTAGAACCCCCCCCCCCCCACAAAAAAAAAAAAAAAACAAAAAAAAACAAAAAAACATTACGTCCGTCTGTGCATTGATCACAGCCATCCGTGTTCTGTTTCAACGAAAAGAAGAGCTCTATGATGGGAAGCGTAGGCTAAGACTGCACGGATTAAGCGACTAATCTAGGTATTTTGCTCTTCTTAAATATAAATGTACCACATTGCGGCGAATCATTTCTGATTGTTTTCACTGTTCTGTTTCAGACATTTTGGTACATTTCAAAGATCGTTAAGAAATCCGGAGATAAACAGAAAACAAATAATGGCAAACAAATCCACATTCGTCAGTAATTATTTGGACGAAACAATATGGGTCAAGTGCGGTACACAGCGAATATTTGTTGAAATTCCGAGATTAAGGGGTAGTCAACATTTCAACTGGCATAAAATCAGAGCAGAATTCTACCCAATTAATGCACAAGAAGAAAAAGAGTTCGAAGTTGGTGATAGATCTAGCCCCCATGTATATATCACTATAATAACAGACAATGAAGAGATAATTGCAAACGCAATTGCTAGACGTAAAGGCACCCGATTTTCTTCACAGCCTGTGGAGCACCAAAATCGGCTAATCGCTCCGACAACTCTGATAATATTAAAATAAAACTAGTGCCTCACGGTGAGAGGCGTATGAGTTTGAAGAATGAAATGCAAGGATCGAGGAGAAAACAACCAACCTTTGGCACGAATCTGAATAATGATCACAGAGTAGGGAGAAGGACTGACGCAGGTGTACATGATGACATGCTGTACGGATTTATTGGAGCAGTAAGGAAGGACTCGCTGAAATGGATGGATGGCCGCGTGAAAGGAGTTGACGGGTTCAAGTTCAAACCTATGTGGCTTTAAGGGCCGGGGAAGCCAAGCGCTAAAACCATTCCGGCTGGTTTTTGGGGAAGGAACCTGTTTTGTGTAGCTATATGCACATATCTCAAGACATTATTTAGGAAACGGAATGTTGCTAGTGTGCTTAAACATTTCACTTCCAATGCAGTTGTTGTTGTAAATAGAAATAAGAGGATTCAGAACTTCTTGATGGGACCATTTTAATTTTTGCCGTTGCACATATGTTACCGTTGTATACAATGAATCGTGAATTAATTTTCCGCTGCATCATTAACATGATCATATTCACTGTAAATTTACGGTAGAATAACTGGCAACCACCTGCCAGCAGTCCATTTCCCGTTGTTTTTTACGTGCGTCCGTTAAATGAGCAAGAATTATCAAGCAGATTAGGATAGACTAGAACAGGTGTTGTTTGGTCATATTTGTCTTGAAACACTATAAAGGTATTTTTGAGTGCGGCCGGTAAACCTAACTCTATCATATCGTAATTTCCAACAATGTTCTTCAGGCAAACGCCCGTAAAAATAACGGGAAATGGACTGGAAGCTGGCTGCCAGTTACATGTATTCTATCGTAAAATTTACGGATTTTTACAGTGTGGAATTTTTACTGCGTCGGATGAAGCGAACTTAAATAGTAATTGTTGATATTTAAAATTTTCTACGGATTTTTTACAGTGTGGATTTTTTACCGCGTGGGATGAAGCGAAGCTTAAATTGTAATTATTAATATTTAATTTTCTCCCACACTGTAAAAAAAATCCGTTGATTTTACGGTAAAATAACTGGCAACCAGCTGCCAGTCCTTTTACCGTTATTTTTACGGGCGCCCGTAAAAATTGCAGGAATCATCAAGCAGAGTGGGACAGAATAGAGCAGGTGTCGTTTTGGTCAGATAGCCCTTCAACAATACAAAGCTATTTTCGAATGCGGCCAGTTAACAGAAAACTTCCATTTCGTGATTTCCAACATTGTCTTACAGGCAAACGCCCGTAAAAATAACGGGAAAAGGACTGGCAGCTGGTTGCCAGTTATTTTACCGTAAAAACAACAGTAATTTTTAACAGTGCATACGCGCCTTGTTGTTTCGATTCTCGTAACAATGTTCCGCAGAAGGCTTCGATACAAACCTATTTTTGTCTATTTTTAATAACGACGTTCTCCAGGAGGCTCAGCGTAACGAATCCATTGTTGCACACTCCTGGTACATGTACCGAGGCTTTCTGTCCGTGCCGGGCCGCGTAGCGCAGTCGGTAGGGGACCTGACTTATAAGTCAGAGGTCCTAGGTTCGATACCCGGTCTGCCCACATACTTTCGTTTCTCCTTCCGCTGATTCAAGAAGGGCAGTTGTCGGTTACTGGCGAAAAATGTGCACTTAGTACTGGTTATCCGGCTAGAAGGTCTAAGCCTGCCCGGGAATAGTGTGGTTAGGTAAACTGACCATCCC